>QVOB01027259.1:0-15213 GCA_014839585.1 Pseudomyrmex concolor | reverse complement strand
TGACAGTACCGTTTTACGAGAAGAAACACATTCAGTGTCCTAAACGTTTTATCTCCCGATTTATTTACCGAGTTCTCGCCAATTTGTAATTTTTTTCATCGATTATTCTCTGAAATGCGTTTGCCGTATCAATAATAATGCAACATCGAACATCCGCAAGTTCCTAATTCTTCTAAACTTTTATTTCTTCATGCGCGATGTTTATCGATCTAGGACAGAATCGTTACATTAATTCACCAGTGACAGCGTGAAGCGATAAGTGGAGATCAAAGATTTTATCGGATTTTTCGTCAATCGATTCGCTTGTTGATTTACTTCAGGAACGAATGGAAGATGTAGCCGAGGACGTTGACGCAAATCTGTTCAGTTTGCTGTCGATAATAATCTCGTCGCCATTTCGAATATTGTATCGATAAAGTTGCTTGTTTGGATACAACATTTCCTCCGGGCCGTATTGCGCTTTCATTTCCTGAAAATTGATTTTGCTGCTCTTCAAAATTGCGATCTGAGTTGGATAAAAGAATTTTAATATGCGCATTAATCTCACAAATTTAAAATTACTTTCGTACTTATTATTATTGTAAAGGTCGGGAAATTATGAAGTTTTTGGACGACGGTCAGGATAAAAAGATCGGTTTAAAGGTACGGTTTAAATTGCAACTTCAGGATTTTCGAAAGACCAATTGAGAACGTTCTGAAAAAACATATTAAAATCGTTTGACTAAAGAACAAAAATAATAAATTTACCTGATCAACGTAGAAAAGTCTCATTCTGTTGGCGGGTATTTTCACCATACTTTCCAACTTCGTCTTCAATTCGAAAACCGTTCTATATACATCTACCGATCGTACCTGCAAGTGTAAATTGTATGAAAAAAAATTTCGCACAAATTTAAAACTATTTTCAAAAGTTCAGTTTTTTATGTTTTTTAAAGTGTTCAAAGTTAAAAATACTCGATATATGCCCGGGAAAAAATGGATTAGATCTAATTTAAATCTAACGAGATAAAAAAATGGAAAATCAGATTCGGAAAATAAATCTAAATAGATACAAAGTAGATCTAATAAATAGATAAATATCTATTTATAAGATCTACTACCGCGTTTGTTTTTTATTTATTTTGAGATCGTCTTTTATCTCTTCGCTAAATAGATAAAAAAGATATCTAAATAGATTTATGTAAATTTACATTTTATTTATTCTTAGATCTACTTTATATCTACTCAGATCTACTATAGTAGATCACCTCAGATCTCTTCAGATCTGCTTAGATTTAAGTAGAGTAGATCTTTATATAATAGATCTGAATAGGTATAAAGTAGATCTAAGAATAAATAAAATGTAAATTTATATAGATCTATTTATAAATGTCTTTTGTATCTATTTAGATCTACTACTTTGTTATCTAATTAGATTTATTTTGGATTTAATTTTCCATTTTTTATCTCGTTAGATTTAAATTAGATCTAATCCATTTTTCCTGGGTGCTCTCTTTCCGAGCTGTGTTCGGAAAAAGTATATTAACTAGCAAAAAAGTTTATTTCTTGATAAAACCTGTTTGGAAAAAAAGAGAAAGACGGGAGTGATATATATGCTAAATTTAATACGAAGTTACGCACCTCAACGAGATCTCCGTAAGTGAACGTGACCTTGACCCTTTTCTCCGGTGTCAAATCTACGTTTACCAAGGGGTCCAACTTTCCGTGAATAGCCACGAGCTCGGAATACCTGAAAATCGAAGAAGAGGGTCAAGTTGGGCCGGAAGGGAGAATGAGCGCGGCTGTGAAACAAGAATAGTCTTAATAGAGGATTCGACTAGCAAAGTTGGAACGCTGTAATGAGGGACAATTTGCG
Organism: Pseudomyrmex concolor; assembly: GCA_014839585.1. Classification (NCBI taxonomy): domain Eukaryota; kingdom Metazoa; phylum Arthropoda; class Insecta; order Hymenoptera; family Formicidae; genus Pseudomyrmex; species Pseudomyrmex concolor. Next base: position 13,358 of record QVOB01027259.1, on the reverse strand, counting down.
CAGAAAACCGGAATTTACGTTAAAGGCAGACTCGCGTACATTTGCGTTTTCTGAATCAATGAAAAAAGAAAAACAACGGATTTGGAACTCGGAAAAGTTTTACCTCTCGGGTCGATCCGCTTCTGGTTTGTCCATGTAATAACGTATGAAGGCTCTCTCGGCGTCCTCGCGTTCCTGCGACGATATCACGCCGCCGCCGTTCAAAGTTTCGACGTTTGGCAGTCGGGCTATTAGTAGCTGCCGCCTCTCGTGCTCCGTGTATTCTCGAGGACTCTGGGAAATGTTAAAATACATAAAGCGGCGTACAGAAACTTCGCACATCAAACGCTTTTCGATCTCTTATTTGTAATATGACAATTTAGATTTGGAAGAATATTATTTTTGTGATTTTTTCTCGACTACGAATCATCGAACGTGAAGTTTGAATCGGTTAAAAATTATGTCAAATAACATCTCCACACACATATTTTGACATTGCAATCACAATTTACTGACTAACTTAGAGAATAGAAAATATATTTCGCGTTGGAAACTTCTTCCTCTCAATGAACCACAAAAAAAAGTAATACCACGTTACGCACGATTTAAATTAGCATCTCGTCGCGTGCTGATTTTGTCTAATTCCGATATATTCTCGCGTGTATGCAAAGCGCTGCTGCTCCTTTTGCATACAAAGAAGAAAAATATTTCGCACGTTCTATTTTAACATCAAAATTCACACAACACGCGATCTCTCTTAGAAGCGCGGCACGGTCCGGTGTATCGATTCCAAGAAGCTGTTTTTGAAACTCACATTACATTAATCTATAAGCCGATTTGATCACGTGCCAAGATTCAATTGCACGCGCGGAGAAATCTCTCAGGAAATCTTACTCACTGGCGAAGACACACGCTATTTCTCACGTTAACGGCTAACGTGGCTGTGTTGCATCTTCGATTGTGCGGGATTAGAGCACGTGTCTCTAATTTCGCCTGTCGTGTCGCTTGCAGAGACTTTGACGCGCGAGAGGGTGAAAAATAAACTTTAACTGTGATTTCCGCGCGCGCGCCTTCATATTTCGCACGTAATTTTACTTTCCAGAAGCGAAAAGAGATATTGTGTTCTAAATATCGTAGAACGAGTGGAAAGGTAAAAATTAAATTGTGAAGGTGAAATCACTCTCTCTCTCTCTCTCTCTCTCTCTCTCTCTCTCTCTCTCTCTTTATCAATCTATCTTCAATCGAATTCACGAGCGCGGAATCAAGATACGCTAATCGAAATATTTCTCAAACCGCGAGCGTAATTGAACGTACTTTCCAATTTTCAGTCGACGAATGAGGAAAAACCGCTCACCTCGAAAAGCGGGCAACTCTGAATCCTGAGCGATTTGAGGGCGGGAAACCTGGCCAGTCTTTCGACTTCGTCCCAGGTCGATAAGAGCGTGCCGTTCACGTTCAAGAACCTCAACATTCTGAAGGGATCATGAGGCGATTTAATGGTCTTCCCGCTGGATTCCGATTCCGATTCGGATCTGTCGTAGTTGACTTTGCTCTCGAATATCCGATTGCCCTTCTCGTCCGACGTGTGTTCGTCCGCGTCCAAATGATTCATGTTTTCGCTGTCCTGTCCGTGATCCTCCTCGTTCGCTCGGAGACCGTCCTCGTTCGGCAGATTTCGATTTTCTTCCAGACCGAGCGATCTGATCGGGCACTCGGCGAGCACGAGGCTCTTCAAGTTTGGAAACACATACCTAAAAGAGCGTGCAATGTTTCACGTGAGAGAAAATATTCAATTTTTTATATATATTTTTAACGGTGATATATTTTTATTTTAAAAATTTTGTTTGCTATATTTCATCTCAATTGCTACATTTTTTAATTCTTCAACGTCTCTATCAAATCTATTCGCAGGAATACGATTTAAAAAAAAAAAAAAATTATTGTAGGTATCTGCGCGCGCGAAAACTTTGTTGCGATCGTAGCCTATCGATGTTGAAAACATTATGCGACGTGCTCACCCTAACTTCGAGATCTCGTTCCAAACTTCTACCGGATTACCGGTGAAGTGTAACTTCTTCAGCGCCGGATTTACGTTCTCCGGCTTCTGATAATCCAGGTCTACAGTTTTGTATTCGTTCAAGGACAGGTGTAGCTCCTCCAGGTTGCGCAAAAGCCGCACGAGTCCCTGAACCGTCGACCACGACACTCTGGTGCCGTTCAGCACGAGATTTCTCAGGAGATCGTAGTTACCGTGCTTGATCTCCAGCACCTCGGCGAGGCAGTTGAAGCTCAAATTTACGAACTTGATTTTGGGCATGTGCTGCAGTATGCCGAAGACCTCCGTCCAACGTGACAATTTGTTCTGCGCCAAGTCGAGCTCCTCGACGTTTTTGCACTTGCTACGGAGCTTCTCGGCGTCATTGCCCGCGCACTCTATGTCGCAGTCCTGGAGCACTAGTAACGCCGGGACCGTGTGTCGCGGAGACTTCTTAGGGATGAAGATGCTCACCGACAGGGCGGCCTTGGGCGAGCCGGACTCCGCCTCGTCGTCCGTCAGCGAACAGTCCGTTGTCGAACTGCCGTATTTCAACTCCAGCGCTTCTAGCAGTGACGGCATTTTTACAACATTCTGTAAGATTGCGGAAACTGTTTTTTTAGAAAGCAGTTACACCAAATGCCTAATAATTAGAAAGTTATTACCGAATAGATGTAGACGTGACATAAAGACATTTAACTCGTCGTCGCTACACCTCAATTTAGTATACGTTGTCACACTGGTGCAATTTTGCACTTCGCATGTTTGAAGTTGAATAACTTTTCAGTAATGAGTTGATAATAATTTAAAACTAGTGAAAAAATAAGGGTAATAACTTCTCAAAAATTGAATAAAATTAGTTAAAAATGTTTAAAAAAATTCTTCTTAATGAAAAATAAAAACAATAAAAAGAACTTTTTGAAAAAATCGTGTTTTTCCAATTATCGTTGGTGCACAATATGCACCAGTGTGGTGACAACGGGTTAACGTATCTTTTCGAATAGATTAACATAAATTTAAATTTGCTATTGCGTGCAATCGTGATTGTATGTGAAAGAATTCTGAAAGAAATTCTTGTTTAATTATTTTTTAGAAATTCGAAAAAAAAAAAAAAAAAAAAAAAAAAAATAGAAAAGAAAGAGAGGGAAAAGCCTTCGATCTGGTCATCCTCGAGACACGTAGAATCTGGTCTCACCATATCCGCTAAGGTCGTGCCATTGTCTTTTTGCGCAGCGACTGAGAAAACCGGTACCGGTTCTTTATAGTCGACAAAACGATTCTTCGTGATCACGCTCTCGGCTCGCCCACGCGATTGACGTATATAGAACTCGGGACGATCCTTTCTTTTGACAGATGAGAACGTATGATACGCGACAAAATATGAATAGTGCAAGCGATCATCTTATTATTATTATTAATAATAAACAAAAAGATTGATTTTTATTCTCGCAGATAAATGTAAAAGTGAATGCATTTTAACCCTTACTCCGTTAACGTTTTTTCAGTAACTTCACTCCGTAAATAGGGGTCATATTAACCCCAAATGGTTTTGAGTGTCAAAAAGTCATTGAAAAAATCTAAAAAAAAATTCATGTAACATTCTTCAAACATTCCAAATTGAGCTTTGAATAAAAACAATGTGCAATAATTTTTTTAAATACATTATTATTCTAAATATATATTATAAAAAACAAAAAATATACTGTTGATTAAACAAAAAAATGTACTTGTTATGATTGAAAAAATCATAACTTTTAAGCAAATTATGATAGAGCAAAAAATCAATTTGGGAAATTAAAGTTTAGGGATCAAACTTTGATGAAAAAAAATATATAACGCATTTATTTATAATAAATATGTGCTTAAGTTCAGAGCGTGAGATGTCGAAATTCTTGAAGTTTCAAAACCAAGGTTTGTGGATGAAGACATTTTTCTTCTGCAGTTTATAACGTTTATTGCACATAAGCTGTAATTCGTACGCAACGTCGTGGTTGTTTAAACGACCGAGCTTTGCGATCCATTACGCGGCACAATTATTAATACGCGGTCGTATTACCACATCTTCGATCAATGATCAGTGTGTTTCTACACGCGCTATATACGGCCACGCTCAGTCTCATTCGACGCGTCTTCACTATGCATGACATGATCGTCATTCAATCAACCTTCCACACGCTAGTGCGTGCCACTCTCATTATTATTGAACGCAATCAAAGAAAATGCTCATGTATATTCGCCAAAGTATAATAGATGAATGTTTTAACATACTTTGTGCGAGGCATCGCGAACACATCTCGTGAGAAACAACTCGTTTATTAATAGAAAAAAATGAGAAGTACTTTCTATTTCCTATCTGTGTTGCGTATATCTTTTAAAGTTTCTAACAAAATTCGTACGAGAGATCGCACGTGATACACGGGATTGCGAGCTAGCACGGACAAATGTTACGTCAATTCGAGAAACATGTAATACGTAAAAAGTCGTTCGCTTCTGCTGGATGCGCGCCAAATTGTGCTCGCGCTTTTACATAAGAAAAACATTATGTTGCAGCGCGATGAACATTTCGAAGCGTCCTACTAATTTAGTCCTTTGTCCGTGCTATCTATTGTGTACAACAACCTTCGCATATATAGTCCGATGCAAATTTTATGACTCCATAAATATTCATGGTCGTAAATGATAATGTAACACGAATAGATGATTACTCAATTTTCAGTTCTTTTTCTTTAAAAAAAAAAAAAACATTGTATATTTCACGCTTTTGCGCGATCGCAAGAGAAAAAACTGTTTGCATGTAAAATTCTGAATATGTATAAACTATACATATTATATTGTTTATAAAAAAAGAAGAATAAAGGAAGCAAAAGAGATTTTCTCCAAACAAAATATAAATATTCCGGCGCACTTTACGTCACGTTAACCCTTTGGTGACCGACATGAATCTCTTAGACCCAACCAAAGCTTTCAAACCGGTGTCTCTAATTAAAATTAGTTTTTTTAAACGCTTATATCTTCAAAACTTTAGATATTTTTTTAACTTGTTTCTTCAATTCGTTCAAACTTCGTTCAAAAAACAAAATTGAAAAAATGTTGATTTTTCGCGGAGATGTTTGATTTTAAAATCGCGTGGGTCTCACAGACCCAGTCAGTTTAACTGGTAGGCTGTTGTGAAAGTCAGTCCACGCGAAGGGTTAAAAATGAAATTTGCTTCCGTCGAAAATTGAAATACTCGCGATTGAAAGCTGGAGCGACAAAACAAAACCGACGGGGATGCAAAAAGAGATCCTCTGTGTACAACGTAAGATCGCAAAGAGTTAATTCGGGATGCGCTAGTTTCGATCCCACGACTCCCATGTACAAACAGTGGCATCGTTGATCGAAGACGGTCGGAGCAGAGGTGGTCGGAGCGGATCGCGCGAATAAGACACGCGGACTGGCCTAGAAGTAGTAAATTGGCCGGAGCCGCCTCTGCGCGCCTTGTGCTCTCCACTTCTACCACGTAATAGCGGCGATATCGGTTCAACGGCCATGCGAAATTAACTTTCTCCGCTCTGCGCGAGCAAGAAGCACGGAGGCCCCGCGTGCATTGCACCGCGTTACATCGAGTATCGTGACAGAGGCGCGTTCACGGGCTCTATCGAGACACAGCGATACCGGGGAGTTCGCGAAAGTACGGCCTCGATCGTCGTAGACACGTTTCCATATCCAAGAATTGTGTCGTGAAACGACTTTTTTATTCCCAAGAAATTCCGCGCGTAATATCGACACTGTATCTCTCACTCAGTTTTCTTTTCCTTTCTTAATAAACAAATTTTTTACAATATAAAACATTCCTGTACAATGAAACATTTCTTTTTCAATGTAATGTAAGAAGAATGATGCAATTCTTTATTATAAATTTCTAAAAAAAACAGACGACACAGTGAATATCGCACGAGCGGATGTTTTTTTTTACACAAAGTTTTGGTTTTGTATGATTTACGTATAGACCATAAGTAGAAATACAATTGTAAAACCTCGAGATTCGCTCTCTACGTTTGTGTAATTTCACGCTGCCTGCGGATATGTTTCGATTTGTAAGATAGATACACGTATGTGTGTGTTTCAATATACACATATGTTATTAACCGTTGAAAATGTTGTACGAAATTCGAACACATTGAGAAATACAAAGCAATGTTATATTTGTTGAATCGGAAAGAAGAATTTGCAAATCAGAAAGAACTGAAGTGAAAATCTTCATAATTTTATACAAAGTCGTGAATGATTTAAAAATTAATAAAGAATCTACAGGCTCTGAAGTTTCTAAACTAAGTAATATAAATATACGGTCATAAGAGCCGTTCGCGAGATGTTGTGCGGAAATATGCGTGTATATATACCATGGTATGTGTAAATATACATATATATGTGTTCACATGTACACCCATATTTCCGCACAACATTCTTATTTATAGACCGTATTTATATTACTTAGTTTAAAAATTATTGTTTTATGTATCAAAATACAGGAAAAACTGCACTGAATCGTAAGACTGATTCTTATCAGAGGAATTTAAATGATCTACAGGAAGAACGAAACGAAATTGCTTTTTATTTGTACAAGGAAACATCATTGACAGACCCGTAGCGAATACGATTACGGACAGCAGCTGACAATCAGCTGAGCCGTAATGCATGAACGGCACTAATAAAGGCTTCTACAGCTGTGTCGTTCTCCCGCAGTGGCTACGCGCGTAACGTAACGCTAAATATATGACAGTGGTGACGGTTACGAAATGTCAGACAGAATCGTTGGAGCAGTGGGTCAGTCGTGGTTGCATTTAACGCGCTGAGCTGCGGAGAAGCACGACCTTCCGATAATATTTTCGTTAACTTTATCTACGTTAACGTTATCTCACCAAAGATAACGTTTATTTCACGTCAATCACGACAACAAAAGAGTTCATAAAAAAAGATAACATCGGAGAGAAAATAATTTTATAATTATTACAAATAAAATTATTAATTGATTAACAAATAATTATTGCATGATACAGTTGAGGTTGTGTAAAAAAACAAAATAAATTAAATTATATATAATAAAACAAATATATTTCTTTTGTAATGTACATGTAAATTGTTTTTGAATCTAGACCATGATACATGTACACATGTTGCTTTTACTTCATATAATTCATTTCTTGTTTTTTATTGTTACGACATGCGTATATTTCAACGTGTATTTTTCGTTCGGATATTCTTAATTCGAATTCCGCTAATCGTAAAGCTGTCTCTATCTTTAAACCGATTTATCCTTCGACCTTCTTTCGCGTTTTCATAGTCCAGAAACCTCAGGGTCGGTGCCACAATAAAGCGCGAAAATAATAATATGCAGCATGATAAATTCAAGTTCGCGACGAATCCAAGCGATAAACCTTCAAATTTCAAAACAAAATTTAAAAACGGAATCGGAGGTTGAACGCAAAACAGTCCAGTCATTTTCTTTTCGCGCATGTAGATTTTATATATCCGATTCGTTTCACGTCGCCGCAACTCGAGTTGCGATAAAAAGTACATTTTACCGCAACAATAAAAAGTACAATAGCATTGTGCTCAAACTAAAAACGTCGCAGTAAAATAACTCAATCAGCAATTTGTGAGACATTCGCGGAAAAAGATAAGTTACTGAAAAGTTACTGAAGATAAAAAGAGAGCGATAAACGTTGTCGCTTTCATTCTTTTTCTCTTTCATCTACCAAGATACCGTTCCACCGGGAAGCCGAAACGAGAGAAACAACATCAGGATTAGGCAAGATCGAAGCTTTCCGCGCGGCGTGTCCTTTCACCGGCCGCGAAACGGGAAATAAAAGCGCCAAACGCGCATCGAAGCGAGACGCCACTTTTCCGCCTCACGTGCAAAACCTGATGAAGAAACGGCGTTGTAGGTATATATACGAAAGTTCGCTGGCTCCTCTGCTGCGCAAATGACGCCGAGAGACGCGGAATATTACTCACTTGTTCAAGGTTACTGCGCGCGCTCCGTTCGCAGAACGACCCGAGAAGCGCGCATTGTGAATGCACGTGTCGGTATATCTATACATGTTACTTCTCTCTGCCTTTGCGCGCCTCTGCACAGCCTTTGTTGCACAGAGTACCTCGTACACGATTCTCGAGTTGTTGCGTTTTGTTTTTTTGTTTTTTTTTTTTTTATTTATTTTGATCGACGCGCGGAGCGAGAACAGAGCGACACTATTCGTGTGACTCACATAATTGTTGAAGATTGTTTTATTAAATACGCAATTTGTAGCCGCAGGTTGGAAACATTTGCTTGTGCAATAAATTTTTGTTTTAGATAGTGATTTGATTTTTTTTTGCGAGTTTTTGCGTTACGAATGCTATATATTATCAATAATACACGTCGGAGCGTCGATGATAAGCGATTTTGCTTATCTCATCGTCGTGCAAACGCGGCCGATAGAGACGTCAGACAGAAGAACGTCTATGAAAATAAAATAATTTTAGTCGAACAACAAGCGTTCTCTCTTTGTTTCGATTCTTAAAAAACGCGTCTCGCATCAGTGCGCGACAATTAAACCGCGCGATGTGTGTGAGAAAGCGGCGAGCATTGACAATAGTATAGAAGAGAAATATACGGAGTGTTAACAAAGAGCAATTTTTCTAGCTATAAAATGATATAAATTGTCTGATAAATTTGCGTTCCTCATTTTTTCTTTCAATGAAACTTTGACAATTAATGCACGTGCAATTAGCATTCACGGTATTGAACACTTTCGCCATTGCAGAGCCGAGATTACAGTCCGCGCGAAATTACCTGAAAGTCAAGATCTTGTTTTGTCTTAACAATTTAAAAGCTCGTGAAAATGCACATTACAACTAATTGCAAGTATTAAGGGCGGTACGAGCAGGGCAATTACATATATGTACACATGTACGTGCAATTACATATATGTACATATATTTATTTTTTCTCTTAAACTTGTAAATTAATAATACACATGGAAATTCGAAATTAAATTTAATATGTGTAGTAATTTACATTGAATTTAACTCGAATTTCCACATATATTAATTTACATGTTTAAAAAAATAAATATATACAATTGCACGAGCCAATATGTTCAATTATACATACATATATTGTTTAAATAAATAAATAAATAAATATATATATATATTGGCTCGTATCGATTTTAAATGTTTTTATAATTCAGAGAAAGTTCTTAATTTATTATTAATTATTTAATTTATTATTACGTACTTTTCTTTTTCTTTTGTCTAGTAAAATTTATTTATTTTTTCTTTCTTAGTGTTTTTATTTTCTTTTTACGACAATAAAAGTCCGTGTATAATAGTTCTGGAACACCTAGTGTGTACCGGATGGACCGTTCACTAGAACACATTCTGAGACACCTCTCCCTTCTTTCAAACACAAGCTAGCTGTGCGTTTTAATGGCCTACTGCTGTGTGTTACAGATCAGTGGTGGCTTTGTGTGCGAGCGATACACGTGACAATGCATCGAGAATGGCTACAAACGCGCAAAATTCAACAAAACGGATATGCAATGAGAGCGTCGTTATATCTATTCATATTGAAAACAAAGAAAAAAAGCGATATTTAAACATCATAAAATTCGCGATATAAGAGAGATGTAATAAAAATAATCAGTATTTTATTATCAAAAATATTTCGTATGTTGCTCTGGTTTTTTTTTATGATCGTTCTTCGATTATAAATTCCAGATAACGTGTATCTGATAAATTCGCTGTTATCTTTCGCTCTTCCGCGGATTTATCTTTTCTCCTTGTTTTCATTTATCTTTTCGCAAATTCAATTTTTCACTCCCGTTACAGTCTACATCGCGACTTACAAACGGATGCTTTCTGCAGAAATGCTCGAAGGAGCAACGCGGAATCCACTTTCTTTATCGCGAAAAGGAAGTTTCCGTATATTCATCCGGTAGAAAATCTTACAAAGTCACGCTATAGTGAACGGAAAATTTGTATCGGTGCGCACACATTTCTCTGACGTGTTATTAACAAGATAAATTATATATCTTAGTTACATGTAATCTGCGTAATTTGTTCTTGGACTCAGGGTTTGATTATTGATGAAAAATAAACATTTGTCGACTTGATTGACACGTCAAAGTTACACTTGGTTAAAGAAGGGTTGAAGAATTACTTGATAAAATATTAATAAAATATTTTATTAATATCGTTTTATTAATAAAATATTTTTTCAAATTTATTTTTCTGATTTTTTTTTTGTAAGTTCTAAACTTTTCTGTTTTTATATCACATATAAAAGTGAGAGATTACGCCGTGAAAAATGCACAAAGAAGCTCATCGAGTTCTGATGATTTATTCACACGCGATTTATCACATCGCAGCTGCGTTTTTTTTCTTAAGCAATAAAATGTGCCTGAAGTATTCGTAAACTTACACATATTCGTAAACTTACACATATTACCGTCTATCGAAACGTATTCTTCTCTATTAATTTACATCCGTGTGTTTATAATACTTCTCTCATTTACATAACACGTCTCTCCGTACCAACCGAATCTATATGCAAAACAATGCTTTAATGCGTCGCGAAGACTCCGTTGCACACAAAAGCATTAAATTATCGCGAATGAAAGGAGTGTGTTGTCGGTGGGTCGTGAAACTGATTAGATCTCAAGCAGGCTTTGAGACAACTACTACGCGTTTGTGTTTCGAAATGACGCGTTGTCGTCGATTGCGTCGTAAATGTCAAAATAATTTGAGTACACCATCGAACTTCGGAGTTGTGAATATTTTTTTTTTTTTATGCAAACGTGTTCTTCGAGATAGCTTAAAAAAAGTTGAGTCTCTTTTGTGCATAGCTTTCACTTTTTTTTTTTAATAAAGTAGAAACAATATAAAAACGAGCGTGTATATTTCGCAAGAGAAATCATTTTAAATTACGCAAAAAGTTATTAATAAATAATTTCAATAATTCTGTTTTACAACTATATAGAATTTTGTACAAAGTCAACAACTCTCTCGACAAATTGCGTCAGAATGGAAACTGTCGAAATTCGCCAATTACGCACAGGAAATTGATGTTCCATCTCTCAACTTCGTAATTTGTCAGCCCGCGCCAAGGTTGGTTTAAGCGGTGTACAACACACATGCTCCTTGTATTCTCTCGCACAAAATTGCATTCGTAAAATTTGTTAGACAATCATTTGCAGAGGACGCGCCGCGCCGACACGTTGAAATCCGATTATGCAATCGACTATCGGACGTTTAGAGACGCTTTTTCACGCGCGCGCGTTCGTTCAAGTTGCATAAGTTGCTAAGTGCAATGGCGTGAATAAAGATTGACGAGTTACGTACGAGGTAACGAAAAAAAAAAAAAAAAAAAAAAAAAAAAAAAATAATTTCTCTCTTCTCAAGTCGCAGTTTAGGTCTTTGAAGCTCTTATTCACATATGTAATTATCCGTCATCAATCGTAAGTACAAACAGCACATGTCGATGCGATAATACAACTGATGGATTTGAACAATTGTCGTTACTTTTGTTTTTTTTTTTTTTTTTCCATCACTTGTTTTACTGTCAATTACCGGGACAAAAGCGCGAGCCGATGTTAACTGAATCGCTCTGTAGAGCAATGTAAACTCCACTCGTTTCCCGCCATAGGCATCTCGCAATTAGATCTAACTGTTGATACCGCTCGGCGGATGTGCAATCATCAACAAGACGCGATCGCTTCCCGACAAAAAACCGCGGGCGTTCAATCTGCGCGAAGTCTCGCCGTCGTCCGTTCCTCACACGACGACGCGCGAAAAAAAGAGTCTCGCATGAAAAGCCTTGTAATGCATTACACATGCGTCGATTGGTGCTCAACAGAGAGTCGGATCCATATCGCCCAACCCTTAGACAAAAGGCTCCGTCGGAAAAACCTCCCGAAGGAGAGAGAAAAACGCGCTCTTGTTATTTCTAGTAAATCTCTGAGTGTCGTTCACATTTACGCGACGGTATTTAAATGCGGCAAAACACAAACGTAATCGTCAGTTGCGCGCGTGTCGCAGAAGCGTGACGGGATTCGCGGTCGAGCGCAATCGTCGCGCACGACTTCCGTATGGCGCGGGGAAGCCCCGTGCGCTTGTCTCGACAAAGAGACGACAATACATACATATATAAGTATGTTATGTACATTTGGAAGGGATGTTTCGAGACGCCTGTTTCGAGAAAATGGTGTCAAGGACCAGAGGAAGAGACGAGCGAAGACAGCGGGAATTTCCCCCAAGTCTCGCGCGTTATGCGGTTTTTTATTTTTACTCACTGTTTGCGCGTCAACTCTTTCGGTCCACCACCTTTCGCACCACGGGCCGCTCCGCGCGTTCACCGCGGTGTCGTCGCACACACACAGTGGGTTATCTCGTTCGCATTCGTTTCTCGGACGAGAGCTTGGGCGCGAGCGGAGATGATATCTTTCCGCGAGTTGTTTTTTGCGTCGCGGATTCACGGCGTCGCTCCGACTTGCGTCGTCGTCGATGTCTCGTGCGGAGCGGAGTCGTGCGCGGCGGACGCGCCGTTCGCCATCCAGCGTTGAACTGGTTCCTTTGTTTAGTAAACAGAAACAGCTGAGCGGCCGACGGTGGAGGTGGTGACGACGACGGTGAAGGCGGCGGTATCGCGGCGGTCTCTAACGTTATCGACCACATCGCGCGTGCGCGCGCGATGCCCGTGCGACGACGATGGTCATGTGGTGTAGACCCACCGCCTGGGAAAAGGGGTCTTTATCAGCAGCGTCGTTCCGCCGATAATGCGCATATGTAATACATAAGAGTACAACGCGATCAATCACTTTTACAAGAAGTTTCGCGGTTTTTTTCTTATGATGTTGACGAACCTTAAAATTACCCGCGTCTCAGAATAAAAATACTTTTGATAAAGAAGAATACCTAGTTTTGAGAAGAATATAAAGAATTATTTTCTAATTTTTTCACGCAGCAAATGTGAGAGTCAAATAAAACTTGGCGGCTTTCAAAAAAAAAAAAAAAAAAAAAAAAAAAAAAAAAAAAAACGCGCGAAAAACTGCTTATATTTCTATGATTAATTGTGTGAAAATTACTTCGAAATTTCGTTTAATACTTAACTCTGTTTTACTTCGGATAATAGTTGAATAATTCGCGAGCGTTAGATACACATGACGCGCACGATAAAAAATACACATGTGACAAGATTCTGCACCCAGGAAAAAATGGATTAGATCTAATTCAAATCTAACGAGATAAAAAAATGGAAAATTAGATCCAAAATAAATCTAAATAGATACAAAGTAGATCTAAATAGATAAAAAAGATATCT
>QVOB01027258.1:0-13601 GCA_014839585.1 Pseudomyrmex concolor | reverse complement strand
AATGGTTGAGGACTTTTCGACTCAGTTTTACTTCTTCTACCTGCCTACGAGAGATGTTAAAGTCGTTCCGGGACACCCTGTATATATATGTGTGTGTGTGTACATTTATTTATTTATATTATTTATTGTATCTTGAAATTGTTTTTGTCAGTAAAAAGCATTTCGTATTCTTTGCAATCTTGCAAATCTTGCTTTTCCGTACAATTTAGATTCGATAAAAGTTCTATTATTTAACATTTTTTATTGCCGTGAGTTTAATGTAGAGATACGATGAATAGAGCTCGGCACGGAAGTTTTATTTGCGATGCTCCATTTACGCTTATACATATCGCTCTGGCAAATCGTGGCGATCTTGCATACATTCAGCATCTGTTGAAAAGAAAGCCGAGATTAGTAGAACAATTATACGATTGCTTAAATTTGCGTTGCTTCATTGCATATGTTCACCACACTTTCACCTTCTCGCCTCTTGACGCGAGTCAATGATTCTTTTTATGCCATTTGAAAGATTAATAGCTTTTGCTTTAGCGTTAACTCGGTCCAAAATACAGATAACGTAGGCGCAGCACGTTAGAACTGTTCCTGTAAAAAAACTATAACGCAGCGCTTTTCGTTTTGACACTGATATTACGGTCGGCGTGAAGTTTTTTTTAGAGATAAATGTGGCTTTCGCTAATAACTCCGTTACCGAGAATGGCACGGGAACTCAAGGTGTGTAGAAAAGAGCGTAGCTTTCTGCGCTCGTCTCTGGCCGCGTCGTCAACGATCTTTCACTTCCGTTATCGCGGGAAGAAAGCAACTAATATGCTTATTGACACGACCGATTTCGTAGTGAGTAGAAGGAGCAAATGGGACTCATTAACAACAGCACATTATAAATGTTGCGTAAAAGTTTTGTAATTTTTCTATACGAAAAAAAATTATACAGATATATAAGGTGTCCGGAAAATCGCTCGCAATACTTTGGGAAGTGATTGGGGATCTAAAAAGAAGAAAAAAAAGCTAAACGTAGGTCTGGAAATAAATTGTTTCCGAGTTATAGCCACTTATATGTTTAAAAAATCGTAATTTGTTTTTTATAATCATAATAATCATAATTTATGTAATCGTATAATGTAATTACAAATATCCAAAAATTGAAAAACAATTAAGAAATAAAAAATAAGAATTAAAAAAAAATAAAAAAGAGTAATGCCAAAGCGGACTATATCTTCACGTGGTGCATTCTGGGTAACGCCAAAATAGTCCGAAATAAAGTTATGTTAAAACACAATGAAATAAATTATGATTATTATAATTATGAAAAACAACTTATGATTTTTTAAAATAAAAGTGGCTATAACTCGAAAACAATTTATTTCCAGACCTACGTTTGGCTTTTTTTTCTTCTTTTTAGATCCCCAATCACTTCCCGAAGTATTGCGGGCGATTTTCCGAACACCCTGTATATTCAGGTATTTTTTTCAAAATGTTTTAATAAAAAAACAAATTTAACATTAACAAGTATTTTTTTTAAATTCCTTTTAACTATATAAATGAAAATAAAAACTTGGAAATGGTTAAATAATTCTACTCGGTTATTACACCGTTCTAAATTACGCGTTTACAAATGACAATAGAAATAAAAGAGAAAAGAGAGAAAGAAGTCAAGTCAAGAAAGAGCTGGACCAGCGATTCTAATCGATATAAACCAAAGTGAAACGTCGTCGTCGAGTTCGACGATCTCAAAAGAGGATATTTCGATTGTCGAACATTACGACGTCCCTTTCTCTGCTGCGCGCGATTTCCGTCCGTTGTCGTTCGACGCAACGCGGCCTTTCATTTTGTTCTCCTCCCTCGCCAGAATGATGCCAACGACTTTTCGCTCGAGCTTCAGAACGTTAGAAAACGATCGCGTGCCTATCTTTTTCACAATGTTGCACTCGCGGAGACGAGTGTGATGTGATAAACACTATATCCATTTTAAAAAATATGCACAATAGATCGATAGTCGCGCCGATATCTGAAAGCGCGCTTCAAAACCGACGCGACGACAGTAGGTACACAAAAGATCAAGCACACAGAGACATTTTCGACGCGCCGAGACGGATGTGACGGATTACTTACGGAGGCGTCGCTGACTAGTCGCCGAGGAATGTGAGATTGGAGCGTTTGTTCATGGCGATGAAAGTAGATACTTACGGCGACCTCACTTTGACACCCAAGTTTTGCGCGCTGTACGACATGTAATAAAAACGAATATTTAATACTAAATGTAATTTTTAATTTTTAAGAAATTTATAATCAATTTCTATTTTTTGAATTTTTTTTTTTTTGATAATTTTTATTATGCATGAGAGAAAATTACTGGCTTCAGATTTGAGGATTTAATTGTTATGATTTATGTAATTGATTTACTAATAATTTGCAGTCTAATAAAATATTACTACAATTATTGTGGCAAAATAAAATTTTTTGACTTTTTGTGGTTTGGAACAAAATATAACGTTGATGTAAGGCGCGATTGATCGAAGAGAGATTGGTATATAATCGCGAGTTTACAAACTGTTAGCCTGACGTGTTCACGGACGATCAGTCCGCACCCTCGTGCCATGGAATTCCGCCTGGAATTCGTCCTCCGCTTGTCCCGGAGAAAGTCAAACGCCCGTGTGCCACGGGATGAAATAAGCGAGAGCGTAAGACGCGTCGAGACAATGACAATGGACATACACTTAGTACCACTTCGTGCCAGACGCTCTGCTTAAAGAGGAAGAACAGCGAATAAATACGGACATTGATACGGGGAGTGCCGGGGAGTACAGACGTCATCGTCATTTGTTTCGCTCGTAGGCTCAAATTAAAGTTTTCGATCTGATTGCGCTCTTTTCAGCCGCCAATTCCCGGAAATTCGACATTTTCAGACGAAAATACAGTGGTGAAGATATTTTTTATTTCATCAATCTTGTTAAGTTACTCGCAAAAGAGAATGTTACACACATGCTCGCACAAGAAACACACAAACACACAAAGAGAAAGAGAGACCCGAATAAATTTATAAAATTGTTTATACGCAACCAGAACGAGTTTACGTAAACTTTAACGAAGAAAGAAACTTATAATTCCTTATATGCTTCTCTATGCACACTTTTACATGTCGCGTAATTCGCGTAAGACTAGGTTGAGATAAATCGATCGCTGGCATCTAAAATATTCATAGGCGCATCAAAGCATGCATACATACCGCGCGTGACTTGGTGGTAATCTTATCGTTTACACTGTGCCAAACTGCTATGGGGCGCAAAGGTCTTTAATAATTTTCGCGACTGCGCGCGTTTCTAAGTCCAGCGTAACGATGATCGA
Organism: Pseudomyrmex concolor; assembly: GCA_014839585.1. NCBI lineage: Eukaryota > Metazoa > Arthropoda > Insecta > Hymenoptera > Formicidae > Pseudomyrmex > Pseudomyrmex concolor. The sequence continues at coordinate 10,262 of QVOB01027258.1, read as the reverse complement.
TATCACAATTATTGTTGGATTAGATAGAGATTAATAAATGAAGTCTGTGCGGCAAATTCGGTTAATTTTTCATTCTATAACACGGCGTTTTGCAACGAAGCGACATCGTGAATCGAATGGCTTTTGCGTCCTCGAATTAGAGCGATCGCGACTTTTGCACAATGTATGAGCCGATCGTCTTGTTATGGTGCGTGCGGAGAAATGTATACGTATAGCGTGTCCCCGTTGATTCGATAAACGCATACCGCGCGACCAAGCGTTATCGACTATTACGTCGGTCGCGGCAACAACGATCGCAACGTTAAGTCGCGTCTACACTTGGACGCGCATATCACACGATAAGCCGCTGCTATAGTACATAATACATACACGCGGAATCACTTTCTGATGTACATGCACAAAGGAATTTCATGCTCATATCTTGTGTAAAACATCATGCTTCTCGCTTAACAGCGTTCTTTAGCATCACATGGAGCAAGATTTTCATTTTCATAGAAGACAAAAATTGTAAATTATTATTTGAGAAAAATTTGAGAAAGAAAACATCTCTCTTTTGAAAGCTGCTTTACACACAGATTTTTCTGTGTGCAAATTTTTGTTTTATTCACATTTGTAAATAAATTCCTGTTGCTGCAAGACTGAAAAAAAACGTGTTAACGAGGGCTCATCCCGGGCGTGCGAGTGTAAACGCGACTTAAGTTGCGCGACGTTGATGCGATGGCGACGGGGCGACGCGAGATATATACGCGGCTTGCGCAACGGCAAGTCAGCCGGGAGAGAACCGTGTTTCAGAACTCCTTCAGGTCGATCGGGTTGCCTAGTGATCGCCACTGTTGAGTACGCGCGCAACCGACATAAATTACATGTACAAATCTGATCGTCATTCATGAGAAAAGTGCTAGGTGCGTCGGACACCTAGTCGATGCAGGACAACGACGCAGATTACGAGTTGGTTTTATCTGTCATTACAACACGGCACGTCGTCACGTAGACAGTAATACACTTGGGCGCGTTATAACACTTAAAACTAAATGAGTGTCAACCACGCTGCGTTCATAATCGCTTGCGAAATTCTAATCCGGATCGTCATTTGCCAAATGGCAGTTTTCCGCTGGCGAAATAACAATTGTATATATTTATTACTGGTTAATGTCGCATCTTCGTTGCTTATTGGCGTTACATCTCGATAAGTCGACGATAGATCATTAAAACGATACAAGTTAAATCGGTTACTCGGAGGCAACAATGCTTTCGTCTGTATAAGGATTGATATAATTATCGAATTATTAAATCGCGCGAACCAACCGTGCCGCCTACGTGCGAGTGGTTGGGTAGTAATGAGACGGTGCTCGTCCTACGCAAGTATACGATACTCGCGAACAATTATCATAAATTTATTTCGTCAGTACGGAGCTATCTGCCTCTTAATTAAATGAGTGGGTATGTGGATACATTAATTGCTTCATTAATATCAAACTTGTTTGTATGCGCGTATTTATGTAATAATTTACTTTAAAATTTATCTATGTGTCTATATAAACAAACACCCGAGATATTCAGATTTATATTGATTATTTTTTTTAGTATTATATTTAATTTTTTATTATTTACTTAATATTATTTTCTTAGTATTGTACATTAGTTGTGTATACATTTGTTTTTTTTCTTTCAAATTTTCTATCCGACGATATTGTACATATGTTATACTGCCGTCCTTAGTTAAAATGTTCTATCTCGCATTTTTGCATTTTTCAAGATATATTGAAATATTGGAAATTCCACACAGTTCTATCTTCTAAATAAAGCTAGAAAGTTCTAAAGGACTTTATAGACGTCTAAAAAGTGTCTGATTTACTTGTCCTAACTACTGATGGCACAAATAAAAAAATAAAATCTTAGTTTTTTTTTTATTCTTCCGATATGCTAGATAGGATATTTCAGCTGAGGGCAGTATATTTCTTATGCAAAATTGTTATCTTTTCAATTGTACTGAATTCTTAAAATATATTCTGTTGAATTGTTACATGCATACACACTGAGAGAAAAAAATAGTTGCAGTTACCACAATTTTACTATAATTTACTATAGTTATTTAAGGCGACAACTACTTTTTTATAGTTATTTTAAAATGCAACTCATAGGTGATTCAATAATAATACATTATTGTTGCCATAACTTTAACATGCATTCAGACAACAATATGCATGATTTTACACACTATAACCTGTGATTTATGTATAGTAAGTTGTACTATAAATATGATAATAATGACTATAATTAAAAGATAAAAACGCCATAATAAAAAGTCGTACTTATATAATAAGAATAAGTAAACTTAAAATTTTATATATATTTTGATCTATAATGCAAAGGGTTCTACTAGTTTTCATTTATAAAATATAAGTTAACCAGACTATTAATGTAGTCATAGAAATGTATGTCTTAGGTGACTTTTTTTACTTATTTTTTAGTTATTACCAGTATATAGAAAAGCTGATGTCAATAATATAGTCACACATTTACCATAATTGTGATTATTATTTAAAAATGTTTATTTTATTTATCATCTGTTACTTGAAATTTGACTATGTTACTATTTTAAATTATTATAATTTCTAGTAAAATTTTTACACACTTGTGAAGACTATGCATATAAGGTTATTTTTACTAATATTATAGCAATATTAACGATAAAAATAAGAATTCTAACTATAATAATTTTACTATGTAATTATAGTCGCAAATACCAAACACTTTTTTCTCAGTGCATGTATATAATAAGATTGTATCTAATCTGAATTTATATATGTCGCATGATATTATCGTAGGATTATTTTAATGGATTATTTGTTTAAATAATTAGTAGTTATATAAGTTAAAAATATTGTATTTAATAATATGAAAATATATAAAGTTTCAAATGAGCGATAGGTAATCGGTTACAAAACGCGCGATTTATCAGGCGTCTTGTCTTCTCTTTCTTCTCAGCATTAACGTTTTATCGTCAACTCTGCTTTTTTGTTTCGGTTTGACTCGTCAACAGACAACAATGTACGTTAAATACGAAAAGCAAAATATTTGTTACACCTTGTTTGTCGGGAGAGTAACGCAAATATACAATTTTGCCGATAACATACAATGTAATATGAAAGTTCCTATCTTAAAGTCCAAAACATTTAACGGAAATATAATATCGTATAACTTCAACTCCTACATTATTAGTTGGAGAAATGAATATCTCGCATTTGTAAAGTACGTGATAGTTATGCACAACCACGTGTTAGAATAATGCGGAGTGTTTCGCCAAGTAGACAATCCAAAGTTTCGCGAAATTTCTCATGTACTCTCCCCAAAACGATTATTGGCTGATGCACTTTAACACTTTGTATGCATGTCGCGCGCCGAAAGGGAAAGCAACGTTTATTTTCAGACGATTATAGTCATCTGGTCCTCATTTGCGAAAGTTGGCGACGCTCTTAAGAAAAAATCGTAAAGTATTTTGTGTGCTTTATCTATTTTTTGTCTTGCGTTTTAATTATGAGGACTGTCGCGTGTTTTTTTATTTATTTCTACGCAACATGTGCTTATATGTATGTGTGGCACGCAATATTTAACCAAATTGTTCAACATAATTTCGTCAATATGCGGAACAATAGAATGTTGCGTATATTCTCGGCACGAGCTCACCTCGCGTTTCCGAAACATCGCGACAAAAGCCGAACTCGATGACAATCGTGACGTTGTGTGTTGTACGTGGATTATGATGAATCATTTTTTTCGGAGACCTTTCCTGTTGTACGAACGACCTCTTTGTTCTTCGCGGTACCGATGACGCGTTCGCAGCGCAAAGTTGACCGCGATTTCACTTCGATTATAACGTCGAAAATACTTACACAATGTGCTGTTTTTGCACGTACGTGTTATCATGGAAACAAACCCTGGATTCGATTACACTCACGTCACGAGGCTGACAGTGTCGGCGCGCATTTACAACGTATGTAACACCAAAAGTGGTGCTCTATTACGCGGTTTCATAAATATTGCAGTTTTCGTCCGGAGTTTTGTGAAATTAACGCTCTCGTTTATTCATTTATATCGGTGTCCTCAAGAATTTTTTTTTTTTTTTGTTTTTATTCTCTTTCTTGGTTTCTCAAAATAATAATCAAATAGCAGCATTAAAAATTGTTTCTGTACAATTTCTCGAGTTCTCCAAGATGATTTTGCAGTCAGATTATTAAATTAACAAGATTTTATTATTTTACTGTGGCGCAAATGTGATCTGGTCCCTCAACTCCCGGAGAATCCGTTAAATGGGAGAAACCAACCAAGGGTTCCATGAGAAATGATCCGGGAGTGATCTTTAAGAAGATACTTGAAATCCGACAGTTTGCCTTGCCGTTTGCGGCTGTAGATTGGAGGACAGACAGCGAGATACTCGGTACCACCGCAGCTTGTTACGCATAATTGGACGAATATATACGCGAAGTGGAACTGCGAAATGCGCGCGTCTCGGTCACGACAAGGCTCGTTCGCGCAAAAAAATACGCTACGCGTAGGTAGGTATATATTCGAAGTTACGGTAATAGCCGCGATAATATACAGCTCCGGTTGCCACGCAAAAGTACCGGTGATTTGTAGGAAGCCTTTTCGCGCCGTGTTCGTCGCGGATGATCCATAGAATCGACAGTGTTTGCTATACGGTATAGCTCGTACGCGCACGGCCGAGATTTACGAGAGGACCGTCACGTTGCAATCGCATCGCGCGATGTGTTTTTCGTCCCGGTAGTATTTTTTACGAAAACAAAAATGAATAGATGGACTTTGCGGGAATAAGTAGCCACGTAATTTATATATTTCCGCGCAGCACGCACGAAAACGATATATATGTATATATATCGTTACCTAAATATATATGTGCATATTTCTCTCGCCGTTCTTGTTATTCCTTTAATTCCATAAATTTTTATTCAATCTTCTTATAGAGAACTTCAGTTTCGTGATTTTCTGTCAGATAATATTGCAAAGGTCAAAACACATTTTGTTAATCGAATGTACTTATATTTTTGTTTTGTTCGTACTGTAACTTTTGCTCTTTTTTATTATCGAAGAAAATAATTTTACCGTTTATCAACAAAATTTCCAAGATCGACTTTTTTTTATCTTTGTACTTAATCTGTGAGCTTTCTTCTTCTGCGAAGCGCACGAAGATGGTTGATTTCGATTTTGCGACTATGATACTTGGCCGTGCGCTTCGCGATCTCGATGTCTAACTTACTCAAGCAATCAGGAAATCGCAATAGAAGCGATAGGTGGCGATAACCGAGTTCGATTGTACGATCTTTCTCATCATCAACGCAAGGCTAACAAAGCTAGCTACCTCGGAGTCGATAACGGCGCGCGCATCCAGAGAGTGCTGGACCTTCTCTCTGCTCCTTTGCAATCCTGGCAATTCTGCTTTTACTTCTATCAAAGCGAGAGCGATTCGGGGCGCCGCTTTGAACCGTCTCGATTTCGGTTTCTGATACATCTTGGCAAGATCGCTTTGCATTGGAATTTGTGCGTAATAGACGTTTCGCACGGCGTGCAACGTACAATACCACTGCCAATATTTGCCAACTGTTGGTTCGATTGTTCTCGTAATCTTTAGAGGTGTTTTATATCACAATATTATTCTTATATCACAAGCAATTTAATTATAATGATTATTACTAAAGCATATTACTTTTTAAAATAAATAAATATGCGCATCATTCTTCATTAACTGCGTAACATCTTCGACTAATCCGTATTTTTTCCGAGACGCGCGCGAGTGGCGCGCACAAATTTAATTCCATCATCTCTCCATCTCGTCGGGATGGACGTTTCTCATGTCGTTCCCGCTTCGGTCTCCATTTCGCTCTTGGTTTATCGCCGATTCCGCGATCCTTTAATAACGGCGAGCGTGATTTATCGACAGGAGCATATCAAGCGAGAGAAAAAGAGTGAAAGAGAGATGAGAGAGTGCGGCTTCAGACTCCCGTGTGTGCAGATAGATCCGTCCGGGATAGGTATACCGTACATTACACACGTGTGTGTGAATATACATGTACATACACATATATGTATGTATAGGAGTGCACCGAACTATCGATTCGTCGCATTTTTCAGGCCTCTCTTTGCACGTTCGCCAGTTTCGCGTATCTCTTTTTTTTTTTTTATTTATTTTGCCGGCCATCCGACGAAATCTGCCGCGTCCTGAACGCCCGTTTGTTACCGGGAGAAATTCCTCTGCGCGAACGCGCGCTTGTAGGATTTTGAGGGGCGCAGCCTGCGCTCTGTCCGCGAAAACTAAAACGCGTCGTCGTACGACTCTGCAGTAAAGCACAAACCGGTCGCGTATTACTCGATTACGAAATCTATCGTCTCGCCGGGACGTGATTCAAGTATTCCATTGTTCCTGAACTGAATTGTAGTTCGCAAAAAATTGTCAAACATTTTTATTTAGATACGCAGCGTTTGTGACGTAAGAGTTACATATTTAGATTCGGATCGTCGTTCTGCCTCGTCGATAAAATCGTGCACACTCGCGTGTGCGCAATCGCGTTTTCTCTTGATTTTTTTATTCTTGGAATGCATTTCGCGTATTTTACGCGATAGGAAAAATTCCAATATCACAGACCTTTCTTATCTTTGCTGATCCGTTGTCGCTGGTTAACGTCGTGACTTCGGAAAAAAGTGCTTTGTCGTCAAGTGCAGCGAGTATCATTTCTGAAAATGTATGGATCGTTGTCTATCTACTTACAATTTCCACTAATGGCATTGAGAGCCCTACATATATAACGTGTGTGTGTGTGTGTAAAAAATAAAACACAATTATTTATATAGAAGTAAAGTACTATATTATACTCGGATCTTTTCACGGAAGATATATTTTGATGCGTGATGTTAAAAAACGTGGCGTAGGAAGCGAAAAGGTAATTGGAATCGTATCTACGGAAGAAAAAAGGATATTCTATGTGCCAGCCACGTACGATATTTGAAGGAATAAGAAGGAATTCCTTTCCTTCTTCACCCGGAAACCGGTCGAGAAGTAGAGACCGGTGGCGTGGCGCGGGCTTCTTGTATCGGCGATCTTCGTGAGGAATTCTCGTTTGTCAGCCGTCAGCCAGGTACTCGGTTGACCGTGACGATCGCATGATGCACCCACGAAAGTAACGACCAATCGGAAATCCCTGTGTTTGTGTAGTTTGTTGCTAGTTACGAGCGAGCTTATCTGTCCCTATTAATCCACCTTGCTCTTTACGTGGCGATAATAATCGCACAACCGCGTTACCGTTATTTGCGATTTATATCGTCGATCGCGGCTAAATTTATCATCGAAGGTCTTCTTCCCTTCTCGTCTTCTCTTGTATGTTAGCTCGGGCTCTTCGTTCTCGAAATGATTTCCTTATTACCTCGCACGATTAATCCCGCCGCGGCAGGGAGCACTTGCGAAGTGGATAGTGGTTACTCTATTATTTACAAGATTCGGTAATGATAACAGTGGTGTATTAAGGAATTGTTCATTAATACAACGCGGTTGTCTTCAGAGAGAGAACTTTTGTGTGTGCGTTTTTTTTCACAAGTTTATAATGTTGAATAAAAACTTACCACTATTGCATTATTATCTAAATTGATATGTTTATTAAAACATATCAAGTTTTTCGTAAGAAACATATCTTATAAATACGCAGAACTTTTACGATTTTTAAAAATGGTTTTGCGAAATTATATATGTGAGCAATGGAGTTCCAGCGTAACGTAAACTAGTCGTAGGTGGTAAACTCTCGGCAAGCACTCGGGTCGCGCAGGACGCAGCATACAGTGCGGATAGAATACGCTAATATACGCGGCATAAAGCTGCACATCCGCGCCGTAGGAAACAGGTTGCGCGAGAACAACGTCGCTCTAGCCGCGGAGCGACGCACGATGTACTACAGTAGGATACATAGTATGTGCGCCACGAAGGTATACATTTTCACGCGGATTCCGCTGGTAGTCGACGGCGATGGTGGCAAGGTAATAAGAGACGACTTAGCCGACAGATTGTCTTCTCATACCGCGCGCGCTGCGCGTAATAGCGCAGCTCCTTTTCCTAACCCAGCGGCGGCGGCGGCTCCTTTTCCTTCGAAAGAGTTGCCTCTCTCGACTTCCTCTTAGTCGTCTTGACCGTCTTGCCACGAATTACCTTGTACAAGTTGGTCTTGAACGTTTATTTGTATTTTACGATGCAATTATTAAATACTTCTCGATGCAAATAATTGTCGCGTTATTTTGTTTTTAGATTAAAAAGAAATATTTGTTTTGTTTTCTTAATTTAGTTTGTAAGGAAGAATTTTCTTTTTCAATAATTCGCAGAAGACATGATCGTATAAAATCCAAAATTACGGGAAAATTATTATTTAACTGTTTGAGAACTTTTTTCTATAATATTATTAGACATTTGAGATTTTATAAATATTCAATGAGATTAGATATACAATATCTTATAAGATTTTAATTAATACAATTTTATAAATATCTAATAATATTATAGAAAAAAAATCTCAAACAATTAAATAACAAGTTTCCAGCAATTTTGGTTTTTAGAATGATGTATTTGGGGGGGGGGGGGTATTTGGGGAATTATCTAAAAATAAAATTTATTATTAATAAAAAGCTATTATTAATAAGATTCTTAGATATTTATACAATCTTATAAATATCTAATAATATTATTAAAAACATTTTTTTTATTGAATTTGAGATAGATACTCTGATTGTATACCGAGAAAATTAGGATGTCTCTGGAGAGAAATATCTCCGGTGCATCGTGATGAGGGTGGCCACTGTCACAAACAGAAAATATGCAGAAAATAAGTGGAAAATATGCTGCCGCGCAAATAAACTTGTAATCTCTGACTCCAGCCATATTTAATATTCGCGCGAACGGTTTTGTAGCACAGTGAAACAGCTTCAAACCCCCCCAAAAATATATAAATAACAAATACACTCAGCGCGCATTATTTTATTCCTGATTAAGAATGTTGCAAGAGCAAAATATAATATCTGTTTGGCTGCGGTTCACCATGTTCATGATCGATCGCGCTGGTCGATCGATCATCAAAGTAACTTGCATCGTGGATGCGTTGAGGATGCAAGCGAATCACCCGTTCACCAGCGTATACAGCCCGGGGAAAGGCGTGTTCGTACATCCAACATACTCCCGGCGAATAACCGTGCCAGGATTGCCCAAGGCAGTCCTCTCGCAACGGTTGCAAAAATTTCAAAACGCACTCGACCCGTTCTCTCGTTTCGCCTTTCTGTCCTCTCGTTGTTCCCCCGTCACTTCAATTCGCATTTTCTCGTCACTCTCCGTGTTTCCGCGCCGTATGGCACGTCGTCAATTAAACATAAAATCTAAAATCTAATCTTTTTTCACATTCTTTGAATGACGATCGAAATTGATGCAACGCGCGAATAACGGAATTATACATATATCTTATAGTTTTTTTGTTTTTTATATTTGCTAAATAGAAATTACTTTATATTATATTTATATTGATTTTAAACAATTTATTATAGAGTTAACGATGTTAAATATTCTTCAAGTAAATTAACACTTCTCGCCGATTTTCAAACATATGTATATATATATATATATATAATTTGTTAAATGTTCAAATAGTACATGGAAAACATTCAACGGATAAATATTGAACGTTCGCTGTGTGGTCACTGCGCGCGTGCAGTTTTTTTTGCGTGTGTGCGAATACCGAGTGTGTCGTGTGCGCTTTCTTATTATTACGAAACACGACTGCGTCGAGCAAGCGGAGTCGGCGGGAGACGAGTATGTGTAGAGCCATGTCGTTTTAATGTGTATCACCGTGATATATGCGGGTGTACATGCATAATAAATGCGCGCATCGCGCGGTTGCTGTGCAGTCACTGCTATGTCACGTGATCGCGCTCTCTTCTCCTGTCTTCTCCTATCTTCTCGCTTCGTGGATGACACCAGGCACAGATAACGGTTGAATAGCAATCCAATGTGCGATACTGGTGTTCAGAAAACACTGTATTTCTTTTCAACTCCGGTCAAGAGTCTGAATTGCACAATTTTGTTTTGGAAATTTTTTTGCACATTGCTGCTTTAAAAATGTTGACCGTTTTTTTCAGATTCAAATTTTACACAATTAACATGTTTGATAAGATCATTATCTGTTCGCATAGAAAGTTATCTAGTTTTTTTTTTTTTTTTTTTTTTT
>QVOB01027257.1:0-11554 GCA_014839585.1 Pseudomyrmex concolor | reverse complement strand
AAAACGTTCGCATGCCTCACATTTCATTACACACATAAAACTGCGCGCGCGCGCGCGCGCGCACACACACACACACACACACACACACACACACACACACGCATTCCATTTCACGTTGTGACAATTGACTATTTTGCTCTGATTGATGCGTTTCTTCCGCGCAGGTCTTCATGCTTAAAGTTATTCTGGCTTTTCGTGTCGTGCTGCCGCGCTGTCGTGCCAAAGCACGCGATACTTTAGCAAGAAAATCTCTGTCGCCAGGGTCACGCACAGGATCGCGACGCGGGAGTCGCGCCAGCAGCGGGAACGCATCGGCCGCCTCGGTGAAATCGAACAAATCGCCGAATCATACGAACAACGTCGCCGACCCGGTCCTGGAGAACGTCACCGTCGAGATTCTCGACGCGAAGGCGTAGAGACAGACGCATAATTCGTACTGTACTTATATATCTGTCTTTTGGCTCCCGCGCGCGACTTTACGATCCGGCACACATTCCCGTTTGTCATTAGTAGTGTCTCGCGTCAAGCCGATTACACTATCGGTGGCGTTTTACGCGCAGATCGCCGTCCGATATAGAAAAAAGAAACAAATTCTCATTCCTCGTAAAATTGGCTTGTAAAAAAAAAAAAAAAAAAAAAAAAAAAAAAAAAGAAACACATTTAACACGTTCGCGACAACACCGGCTACAGGACTAAATCGCGAAACGCGTTTGTTACATTCGAGTGTCGAGATCTCGACGAGAGCTCGAGACGTAAAATCTCGCCTAAAAGATATCTGTGTATGTTGTGCTGCTTTCAGAAGAACAGCAAGAGGATCGTCCGTCGTAGGATCGAATAGCGATCTCTTTCCAGCAGGTTTCTTTCCCTATTTTTCGATAAAATTCCGATAAACTTCTCTTATGTTGTAAATGTAAATTGAAAAAACGACGATTCCTCTCCCGCTCTTAAGTTTTTCCCGCACTTTCTCAAACAAACGTTGAAATTGAAAACTGTCTTTAGAAAAAAATCGAAGAAAAAACAAGAGAAAAATATGTGGCTCGTCGCGAATGTATGTAAAAAAAAAAACACTAATTGCAGTACTTTAATTTAGATAGTGCTAATGAGTCGTTCAACAAAAAGAAACTTAGATAGAGCAAAGAGAAATTATACGATTCGATACATTTGAACTTTCGACAAAAGAAATGCTGTGTAGAAAAGAGAGACGTTAAAGGAAAATAGAAACTTTAGAGAGAAAAGCTTTAGTTAATTGGCGCGATAGTCACGCACTTGAAAGATAAAAGAGATAGAAATTACCATTTTTCTCTTTACGCGCGACTAACCTGATTGCTGCTTGCGTTTTCTCCGACGCGGTTTCCTCTCCTCTTCTGTTTCGCTTCGTGGTAACCCTGTTTCAAGGCACGCCGAAAATCCCGAACAATCGCGGCGACGGACAATTATCGAAGTTCACGTCCTGTAAACGTGAAAAAAAAACACACATTACGGACCAAGCGGTTTTTTTGGCACCGCATTCGATCGTTTTGTTTAAACGGGAAACGCGTAAACCAGCAATCGAGTACGTACCATCGTACGTCCAACACGTATAAATACTATGTATAAATATATCAAAGAAAAGAGAACGCAAAGCGTAGATCGCACGTAGATAGGTAAATTAAAGATCGGCGAGAAAAACGGAGCGAAGACGGTGATGCAAAACGACGATCAAAACCGCCTTTTTCCTGAAAGTTTCCTCAGAGATGCGCCATCGAGACGCGGAAGGACGACGACCGCGGGATCAAGAAAAAAAAAAAGAAACCCTTTCAAATCGAAAGCGACGCTGCGACTCGATTGGTTCGCGACAAAAAGCCAACGCGAATGGGACCAGAGTAAGTAAGGTGTGCTTTGAAGTGACACCACGGAAACGTGCGAAAAAAAAAAAAAAAAAAAAAAAAAAAAAAAAAAAACAACGGTGCCACGCAGCGATAATTCAAGCGCATCTGACCATACAATCGTATTAATCGTGTATTAGCGTTTTAATGATAATCGAACAGAAATAATAATATATAATTATCGAAGCACGAGTTTTCTTAAGATGATGCACAAATTTACTAGAGAAAAAGGTAGCGGCTTGGGCGAATTTTCTCCTAGAGATATATACACGTTTCGAATTTTAGCAGCTCCTCTCGCTTGTTTCGAGACGATATTGTTCATATTACGTAGACATTTAAGAAAAACAAAAACACATAAAACGAAAAAAATATACAACACTGCTAGGAAAGTTTAGAGACTTACTGATTTACTCTCTTGAAGAGCAACACGCATCTTATATTGCAAGACACACGCACACTCTCATTTTACAAGACAAGCAAATATCGCGCGCTGTTGAAACACTTGCGAAAAATTTTTGAAAAAAGTTCAGGAAATTTTGAGAGAAATATTCCTTTGACGACTTTGTTCGCGTGCGATTTGTATTTTTCCAGAATAAAAAGAATCGCAAAAATTCACACACGACGCGTGTTGCGTGATAAAAATTAAAACAGAAACACACGACGAACCAACGGACACGCGTAAAATATACATTCCGTACATCACGATAATTCCGGCACTTAGCAATTGATATCTCGCAAATTAAATAGAAATCATATCTCCTCGGCGCGATTCTCGCAAAACTTCTTCGCCATTACTGACGTAATTTTAGATACACCGATCGTCGTCTGTGACATCGTGTGGAAAACAAAAAAAAAGAATTTTTCTCTATATAGCGACCAAAAAAAACAGCATCGCAAATTGTAAACGCACGTTTTTCGACGCAGAGATACTCGATTACTTTTACAAAAATGTCTTATCTAATCGTATAAGATTAATATCTTGAAAGCTTTTTGCTGTAGGCGACAGAATATTGAAAAACGGAAAAGGCGAGACAAGGTATAGAGTCCCCCGGTACGATTGTATCTGAGCAATTTAGTGCCTGCGGCTGTCGCTAGTTCGTAGATCGAAAAAAATTACTCTGCTAATAAAAATTTATTACGAGAGAGAGTATCTCCGTGCGTGTGTGTATGTGTGTGTACTCTCGTGCGATAAATTTTTATACACACACACACACACACACGCACACATATATATGTAATATCTCTGCGCGCGTACATCGCGCGAGATAATCTATAAGACGTACACATGTATATACACGTGTGTACGTACATACATATAAATGCGTGCGAACGCGATATCATGTATTGATTTGTAAAAAAAAAAAAAAAAAAAAAAAAACGCCTAGAGCGATTGTCTCCACTCTGTGATCCGTGCAATACGTGCGTAGCTGCAATTCTCTTCTCGCGAGCATCGTCGTGAAAACGATTCAATAGTGTCATTATTCTAATTGCTGTCGCTATTATTATTATTATATTGTAGTCGCTCCCGCCGGAGCAAAGACTCGCTTAAGTATATTGCATTCCCGCATCCCGCACCTGACACACATCGTCCGCAGTATGAGTATTTTATAGGAAAACTATTATTATTACAGTAAAAAAAAAAAAAAAAAATCCGCGTTCGTCGCGTGATTTCTCGTTGTAAGAACAAATGTGTGCGTGTATGTGAACGCGCGAGCGAGAGAATTTAGCGCGTAAGTAATTTAGGCGATTTAATTAATCGTATATGTATAATTATACAAAGTTGTACACATGCGCGTCAATCGCGCGCGGGAAATCGCGGTCATGATACGATACCGCGAACGAAATTCGGGGAAGGTTTTGCTCGCGGGATCGCGCGATTTCACGAGCGACACGTTGACGCGTTTCTATATACTTTTAAGAAGATTAATTGTTATACACGCTATAAATTATTTTAGGAATTAACGAGCACTCTCGCGTGATCTATCGAAGTCTATACAGATCGGGGATTCTCTCCCTCCATTCTTTCTTTCTCGAGCTCTAGAAGATAATGTTGTTTATGTGTATTATAAAATATATAGAGTTGACGCGCTTTTCGACGAGAGCGCAGAGACGCGATTGTTAAGTACGTTTACTCGATATATATATATCACTTTATCTAAGCAAGTACAATTTATAAGCCGAGTGTTTATACTTGCGCACAAACCTTTTAATCTTTACCGCTTCTCACGGAATGACACGGGAAAAGCCGGGAAAAAAAAGGGAAATAAAGCAAGGGAAAAGCAGAGTGCCTACATTCTTTGTTGTTCACACTTCGAAAGACGCTCGCTCACTTTTGTAAAAGTCTTGTATAGCTTCTATTCTACGCGAGATTTAACACGTTTTTCCACACGATTTAACACGTCGGGTTAATAAGATCAAACGGCATTTTTTCTCTATAAACGTTTAGATTGAGTCTTGCGTGTATTATCACGAAAAGTGATTCTCTCTTTCAACGGCTTGAATAAGTCATACAGTAGTAATGTTGAGTAATACGTGCGTGACGTTAGAATCGATTTTCGTTTTTTTTTTTTTTTTAATGAAAAAACGTAGAGCGTGTGTCAACAAGCCACGTGCGTGTGTAAATTTCGATTGTCATCAGCTCCCTATTCTATTACTCGTCGAACGATGCGGGAGTATTCGCGATACTCGCGCTTAAAAAAAAAAAAAAAGATTTGCGTATTACGGCGTGCCAAACCACGTTTCGTTTTGTCGACAAATCCACAGCACTTGTCGTCGAGCGTTTCAACGTGAGCGAGGAAACAAAAGACCGGGGAATGTGTCGCTATGATTCAAATATGGGGAAGTGTTTGGATCATTCGCGCGTTCCTTTTGAAAATCCGAACGGGAAAGAAAAATGTGTTGAAACTACACGCTTGCAATTTATTACAGCTCGTTGATTGAAAAAAATAATATAGTCGCGATGAGAGAAGAGCTAATCGTAGAAAACAAAACGAGGAAATTAACAAACAAGTTTGTTAGAGCGCGCGAAGCTGAAATAGAACATCTTTTCAGTTCACTTTGATCGACCGGTTTCGATCTCTCAGCGTCTCTCGCGGCCGTCCGAGACGCGTTGTAGATGAAAGAATCATTTTTGTGTCCCTCCTACCCGAAATTCCGAGAATGACAATCCAAGGGAAGACGCGCGAAAGCATTTCGAATGCACGAAATGTATCTCGAACCTCGGGAATCTTTCCCCGAGACGCGACGACTCCACCGCGAGTTTCTAATTTACTCTCTCTCCCTCACTCTTTTTGCGTATCTTCAAATACAGCACGATTATTCACAATCACACATTTATTACTTACTAAACATTGTACTGTAAGCGTTAATTAATTAACTGCGCGAGATTATTATCTTTAAGCCGAGGCAAGGAGTAAGTCACTTCTTACTGCGAGATATAAATATCTATATAATGTATCTAAGCGTTAAAACCCTTCGCTTCGTTCTTAAGAGACTATACTGTGTCGTATATCAAGATAAACATATTCTATTATTAAGCTTTTTGCGCGGATATATCGCCACACAAGATATTGTCTCGTATATTATATAATATATATATATATAATTAATTAATATATTATATCCTTGAACTCTTTACGCTTACGTTTGTCATTGTCCACGGACGGAGCCATCCGTCTATCTCTCATGATATGTTGCACGAGAGTAGCGAATCGTCAGCGGTACTCACACGACACATTGTGATCTGATGATATAGAATGTAAATTTGTAAGAATATGCGTTAAAAAAAAAAAAAAAGAAGAAACCGACACAAAAATATATATATGATATATAAAAATACTATTTATCTATATACACATATATAATATATTAATTTACATATATATATCACATATATATATTGATGAGAGACGCGCTTTGATCTAAACAGCGAATTAATAAATGTGCGCGCGCTCTACGTAATTAATTATACTAATAATCTTTAAGGATATTCTACTGTTGCGTAGTGTTGTGAGTTTTTTCTAGGTGGCAATTGCGAGAAAGAATTTTTCAAGCGTCTTGCTCTTGACGATCACACCGTCAAGGGTGGGTGCAAAAATTATACTCAAATCAGTTGCGAAAAGGCGCGTTGATATTGATCGAGCGGAATTCCAGGAAGAAAACAGACACCGCGCGTGATTGTGTGGGTGCGGGTATTATTAATTGAAATCATACACGCGAGTCCCCCCTCTTTTTCCAATCTTTAGTATTTTAGTGTTTTATAAAAAAAAAACAAGTTCGGTATATGCGACATACGATGTGTGGAATATATCGTTAAACTATATGACCTATGTGGTGATTACGTCTATATGTATATATACACGTACATGTGTATGTGTATATATATATGTATATATACTGACTTTATTAGCAGCTTAGAGCGTACCTCTATAAAAAAAAACCTTTATATATCAATACTTTTCATATATTATATAGCTTACGATGATTATTAACGAGTAATCTGTATACCAAATGTATCTGAAACTCAATTATATATTCTGACTCTTCTCAAGTTCGTTTTAATAAAATCTTAATACACTATATGTATTCTGTTATTATTTCTCTCGGAGATCTTCTCGGAGAGACTTCAACTTACTGTTCTCAACACATGTGTGTGTGTGTGTTCTCTCACGTGGTTGTAAAAGGTGAGGAAGTTTGGCGGGACGTATAAGATACACAAAGGATTTAAAAAACAAATCCGTGTAACTTTTATATAAATAATACTTCTTATTTGCGAGATTGATATTCACACGCACACACGCTAATATTTACACATTCGATAAACAAAGAGACATAATATTTACTCATTTGTACGAATTCTTCGCCCGCCAGTCGAGAAATTCATCGAATTCTGCCTCGTCACCGCTCGACACATTGTCGTCCATATTTTCTTGCTTTCTGTCGGTACCCTGTACCTGCTCCATACGTTTCGCGAGATCTATCACTCTTTTGGAAACATTTTTTATTTAATTGTAATACACGCAACCTATATTTTTTATAAAAATGATTTTTTTTAAATATAGAAAGTTATAGACTTTTACCTAGACCAACGTCTGATTTGTTCCTCAATTTCATCCAATTGTCTTTCCGTCGTAGCTTCCTCCTGATCGTCGGCGATAATCTGCGCAGATTGTGCCGCCTCTTCCTTAATTTCCTTTTGAAATTTCTCGTATTCCTCCTCAATGGGATCTTTGTACTCGACATTACGAACCTGAAAAACAAAGAAACATGAGGAATATCTGACTTAAGAATCTCTAAGTTTTGTTGTTGTCTTACTTTAGCATCCATCACTGGATCGTCGAAAAATCCTTCCGGAAGAGCAGCTACATTTGAATCCTTTGCTTTTTCTTTCTCCTTCTCTTCTTCCTCTTCCTCTGCTTCTACCATGCCTACTTCTACTATAGAATCTTTGCTCTCTTGTGTTGGAGCAGATGGAATGATTGCCTTGGAGCCATTAACTTGCTTAGAATTGTTATCAAAGAAATCTGCTGGCAAGCTTGATTTGGTTTGCACTGTTGGTTGATTAGAATTTTTCAATATTCCTTTTATCTTCTTATTCGAAGTTTCCTCAGTTGGAGAGGAAGGTCTTTTGAATGTTGTGACATTGGACGGTTTACTTTCTGTTTCCAATTTGGTTTTCTTTGCTAATGCAACATTTTCTTTGTGGACTTTGGAATTCAAGTGAACAGGCCACACTGTTTCGCTGCGTACAATGGTCTTGCACAAAACGCACGTAAGCTGACCTAAATCCGTATATGTGTTTACATAAATCAATGTTAAGGATGTTGACATTAAACAAATATATTTCAAGAATCACGAATGTTCCATTGGCAAAGATTATTTGCAACAAATTGCTGAAATATAAGATAAGAATATAAGATAGGATAATACAAACTAGGGTAAGAGTCTTTTTGAAGTTTTTTAAACACAGAAGATAACTTAACCTAACACTACACTATAAAATCACGAAAAGGATATTTGGCCAACGGTGAGTCGATTTTCTTTACTGCGCCGAGTTTCTTCTTGTGTTCGTTCATCGCCTTACGCAGATCGTCCTGCGTTAGTTTTCGTTTCGACGACATTTTTCGTGTTATCGAGTCACCACCACGAGAAACCACGAGAAACCGCGCCGACAGCTCGTATAGGTTATGTTTTGATTGCGTTTTACAGCTTTTAAAAGGCTCAACCTATACCCTATACCGGTGATATTCGGCAGAACGTGAACGTTTTGAATAAATATCAATAAAAAAAACCATAATCCAGAATTATGGAAGACAGCAATAACGCGCAATCGGAATGGACCAATTCTTTTAAAAGCAAACGCGATGAAAAGTGCGTGAAGGAGTTGTCAAACAATGAACTGCTGTCACTAGTAATAAAATGCGCCAATTTTGCGGCGAAGAAACATCGAAATCAAAGAAGAAAAGATGTCGATCAAACTCCGTACATAAATCATCCTTTAGGTTCGCCTTATATAAACTATTTCATGTTAGTAACGCAGATGTTTAGAACTCACATCTTTTTCTTTTATCATGTGACTTTTAAACTACTTTTAAATTATACGTATAATAGATAAATATGTACACAAATAATTTTCACATTTCTTTCAGGAGTAGCAAATATTTTAACGGAAGAGGGCAAGGTGTTCGAGCCAGTGGTAATTCTGGCAGCAATACTGCACGACACCGTGGAAGACACGGACACGACGTTCGAGGAAATCGAGAAGGAGTTTGGGCACAAGGTCTGTCAGGTGGTGCGGGAAGTAACTGACGACAAAACGCTGCCGTCAGCCGAACGCAAACGGTTGCAAATAGAACACGCTCCGCACATATCGCGCGAGGCAAAGTTGGTGAAATTAGCTGACAAGTTGTACAATTTGAGAGACTTGGAGAAAGCAGCACCCGTCGGTTGGACGAGTGAAAGGGTCAAGGAGTATTTCAAGGTGAAAAATCTTTTTTTTCAGAAGCTACGAAAAATATATTGCATTCTATTTTAATTCTTTCGTTCGTTTCAGTGGGCGAAAGCTGTTGTTGACGGATGTCGTCAAACTAATTCCAATTTGGAAAGCGAGCTAGACGTTCTATTCGCACGTCATGTAACCCAATCCGAAGAGAGTTGAAATCTACATTGAAGATGTTGATAAAAACGCGAGAGAATTAAGAAGCAGATAAATAGAGAGAGAGCAACGAAGTTAAAAAAAAAAAATGCTAAATTGTATATGAAAAATTGCTGCAAAAAATTATTGTATAAAATTTACATACAATATACACATTTATGCATTATGTTCTTTGTGCTTGTTAAGTATCAGAGCTGTTTTCCAGTTTTTTCTTTGTAAAACCACTTCATGTAAGTGGCCAATGTTTCTACTTCTTGTACCGTGACCGCATTGTACAGAGACGCGCGAATTCCACCTACCGATCTGCAAAATATATTTTTTACTGCATATACTCTGTTCACATATTTTTGCTAAGCACATTTTTTTTGTCTTCAAAGGAATAGGAATGTAAAGTTTTTACTACGATTACATCTACTTGTCTTATTACTTGTTCTTTACCGACCTATGGCCCTTCAGTTGCTTCATACCGCGAGCCTCGGCGCCGGAAAGAAATTCCTTCTCGAGCTGTTCGTCGCCGTTTCGTATCTTGAACGGAACGTTCATCTTGCTGCGCGCGTCCACTTTGATGGGACAGGTGTAAAAATCGCCCGATTGATCGATTATATCGTATATCATTGCGCTTTTTTTCCTCGCCAATGTTTCCATACCTTCGACCCCGCCGTTTCGTTCGATCCAATTGAACACCAAACCCACTACCCATATCCTGAAATATATTCGATGACAAATTGATGGTTGAACGGAAAAAAAAAGAAGTTTCGTTTAACATTTCACGTCTTTAGTGTTGATATGTGAAATCATGATGACACACTCACTGAAACATGGGCGGAGTGTTGTGCACAGAATTGTCCTTCGCCATTACGGTAAAATTCAGTATCGTCGGGCACACATCCATCGCGCGACCGAGCAAGTCGTCTCGAACGATCACCAGTGTGACGCCAGCCGGACCGATGTTCTTCTGGGCACCCGCGTAAATTATCGCGAACTAAAAAGAGAGCTTTGTTTATCGTTTCGTGTAAGGTTTTTCTTATTTAAAATAGAAAATTTTACATTAAATATATTGTGAACGCGAAACAAAAAACTATATTTTTTTTCTCTTACTTTAGACACGTCGAAAGATCTCGTGAGTATATTGGACGACATGTCAGCGACAAGCGGCACGCCGTTTGTCTCCGGAATAAAGTCAAATTCAATACCTGCAAAACATATTTACGCGTATATTTTTCACACATGATGACGAAGTAATACAAGAAATATTTTCTTTACCATGTATAGTCTCATTAGCGCAGTAATAAACGTACGACGCGTTCGGGTCCAAGTTCCATGTGGACGGATCCGGAATTTCTGTGTACTTGGTCGTTTTCGGTAACACCAGGTTTACTTTTCCATACTTTTCCGCTTCTTTCGCTGCTTTCGCCGACCACGCACCTATTGAAAATACATTTCGTTGTTTTACACAGTATTTTATTAAACTTTAAAAAGTGTTTATTTCGTACCGGTTATGAGATAATCCGCGGTGCCGGTGTTCATGATGTTCAGAGGAACCGCCGCGAAAATCCCGGTGCCTCCTCCTTGCATGAACAGGATCTTGTAATTGTCGGGAACATTTCTTCAAAAATACGAAAAATTTTTCTCGTATAAAAATTAATTCGCGAGAAAACTGCTGCGAATAAGTAAACAAATCGAAATTCAGACTCACAGAATATTACGCAGAGTCGCCTGTGCGTCCTCGATGACGTTTTTGAAGTCATTTGACCGGTGACTTAGCTCGAGAATACTGATCTGCGTGTTTCCGTACGAGAGCAATTCCTTTTGCACGTATCTCAGAACCTGTAACGACGCATAGCAACGTGCGCGTTCAGTTCAATGAACGCGATTGACCCGTGACTACGCGTTATCGCTTCTATTATCGATAATGAATTTTCAAGTGCAATGTGATCGTTTAAATAGCGCCGAAGAAAAGCGATTTCAGACATTTCGATGCGATTTGCGCTATCGAGAGATTTTATTTACTTGTTGATAACGATCACGTGCGAAACACGTACTTAAGCGTTGTTATTAACTTATCCGAAAAGAACGAGTGAAATTCGTAAAATCTAGTATATTTCGCAAGCTACATAAGCATGTAAACATATTGTCTAGCACAACCAAATGATTCAAAAAATTCAGCTTCGTAACGCGTGATGCGCGTAATGTAAGTATTGCAAATTGATTGATTGATATGACATGCTAATGAGACCATAGAACGTAGCACGGTTGAAAGTGAAAAAACGTTCTTTAAACAAGAAATTTTTAACTAATTTAATAAACTGGCGTGTCGATGTGTATTTTATTCGATAAATATTTAGGGAGAAAAACAAGTTTGATGTGTAAGACGAAAAACATATCTGTGTGTGCGATTACATACATCATGTGCGGAGAATATACGAAGATAATATATTGCCTTATAACGCGCTCTATTCTTGTACCAATAAATTTGTGAAAGGCAATTGTTTTTTATTGCTGTTTTCTAGATTGTCGATTTTTATTTAAAACTTAG
>QVOB01027255.1:0-14736 GCA_014839585.1 Pseudomyrmex concolor | reverse complement strand
AAGAGAGAGAAAGAAGAGCGCCACCGATCTCCAAGTTTTTTAAGCGGAATAGTTCGTCTCTTTTTTTCCAAACACGAGAAAAAGAATTTCCACGTGAGACGGAAGGAACGTGATTTTCGGCGTCGATCGTCGTGGTCCTCTTCCTCGTCGTCGTCGTCGTCGTCGTCGTCGGCGGTGGTACAGCACAGCGGAATGTGGCACGAGGTGAGTTAGCTGCCCGCCCGGTTTTGCTTACCCGACCAGGGACGGACCCCGAGACCAGGCCCTTTCGCTGACTCTTCTCTTTCTCTCTGCTCCCCTGTCCGTTGGAAATCACCATCTCTTTCTCGTTTTCGAATCCTTTCGCCAAATCGCCGCGGATAGTCGCGCGCGGGAATCTCTTTCTCTCTTTATTCAAGCCTCCGAGTAACGTACTTCTCCTCTCGCGGTGCGAGGACTCTCTGTCTGTCCGTTGCACAGAATTCTAGTAACACACCGGCCTTGGATTTTGCACGAAGAATTTCATTTTCTCTCGGCAAAATAGAAAAGATTGTGTAGAGTCTGACGCGGAAGATGTGACCACCTTCTGCATCGCGCGCTAAAATTCTCTCGTGCCACGTTGAGAAATAACGTTTCTTTAATGTGTATTTGCTCCGTTCATTCGGTGAAATTGTTTGAAACAATGATACACGCACACTTGCTGGGCGATACTAGTAATTCGAAGTAGCATTCGAGCCCGTCGAGGCGTCCAATTGCACTCGTGATATTTTATCTATTGTTCCATTTTACTTTTAATTTTCGGTTACATTCTATTTTTTTGTTATATTCGCTCAGTGATTTTACATGTTACATCGCTAAAAAAAAAACTATTTTTTCTACGTATGCTTATTTTTGCGCTCTCTCTCTCTCTCTCTCTCTCTCTCGCTTTCTGTCTATCCCGTGCGCCGAGTGTTTCGAGCTCCGTGTTCGTCTCTTACCGAACCGGTATAATTTCGGTTGAGTCCAGAGATTTCTGATGCTGTAAATGCACGGGAATATATATATATATATATATATATATACGAGCTCTATTCACAAATGCGCGCGCTGGGCTACTACGCGACGTTTGCCGACGTTTACGGCTTGACGCGTATTTATTAATAATAATAATAAGTTACATCACACACAAATCGCGTGAGGATGACAAAAAATGTTCCGTTAGCTCTCGCGACACGACGGCGGGCGTGTGTCAGCCCCACGCGCGTGAATAGTAAAAATTGGGGGGGGGGGGGCCTCCTTGTTTCTTTGTCGTCGACTGATCTCGCATCGGAAATGTTCGAGAAAATAAGATTGTGTATCTCGTTAATGAACTTTCCGAAATGACAAAATTATAGTCGGGAATTACGTCTTTGTTTCGATGATTCAAACCACGTCAAAATCACATGTTCGATGGTCAGGTTTGAAAGATGATAATAGCATATAGATTCTTTATTTTCGGAGAAAACGAATTTTTAACGACGCGAAGAGGAGATCGTCAATACTCCGCGATTTTGCACGTAGTATTTTCGCGCTGGAGCTGCTTTGAATTTTTAGCCTCGTGTGTGATAAGTATATACGTTTCGGAATGTAATCCGAGTCCCGAAAGTCAACTGAAAATTTAACTCTCGATCAGATTCGATCGTGAGAGAGCTGCGACATCGTGATCTGCGAGCCGGAGAGCGATGACGAACGCAGATAGCGATTCTCGGTCGTATAAATAAATTACAAGAAGAAAAAAAAATCAAATGCGCAATATAAACGAGGTCACGAGCGAGATTAGAGTTCGCGCCTTACGTTTTTTTTTTTTTTTTTTTTTTTTTTATCGTCGAGCGAGCGTACAACGCCGTGCGCTCCCACACGTCTTTCGTTTATTTATCGCCGATAGATAACCCGTGGCAATCTGTTCTGTCCTGAAAAAACAAACACGTAGCTTCGTTGCACGTGTCGCGAGATATTCACGAAATTAATCGTCAGATGAGAGAGAGAGAGAGAGAGAAGGAGAGTAGGATTTTATCCCGACATTCCACGCGAATTCCACACGTCGATGGATTCTTATTAAAACACGTATTGACACATCCCAAATCGGATGTGGCCACGAAAGTGACTTGGCACTGTCAAGCTGCAGATTGAGCCCTGATGACGAAGGTACAACCACGAAGAAGGTTGCGTCTCTCTCGTGGACGGCAAAGAAGGCGCTCCTTAGTTCCGGCTCAAGGTCGGATTATTAAGAAGCCTGAAACACGCCCGAGAAAGAGAGAGAGAGAGAGAGAGAGACAAGTTTACGACTGTCTTTTGATTTTTTTTTCGAAAAAAAGAGACAACGCTATTTGTACGTGAGGGAATGTCAAAGTCGGAAAAACGATGAAAAGCGAGCTTCGTGCGAGAACGCGAATTCAAGCTTGTCTTCATCTTCGCCGACAATGGTAGACGCGCACGTTTAATCGTGATAACAGCCGGAACACAGTCTGCAGTTTCGCAGCAGGTGCATTCTGCGCAATAAGAATGCGTGTTTGTAAAAAAATTCGAAGACTCTTTTTTTTTTTTTTTTTTTTTTTTTTGAGAGGAGGAGAGGAGAATGGAATATAAGTCGCCATGACAGAGTGTCCTGAGATAATAGAATAGAAAATTCAGAAGAATTTCAACATCAGAAAAAAAAAGCTACTGTATGTGTTTTTTAAGTCTCAATTATATTCGCGCAATATTTACTAGTTGGGTTTCTTGCGCGCATCGCGTCTTGATGCACTCGCAAGAAACTGCTCCGGGAGGGAGGGAAGGGGGATGTAACACGATATTTCATCCTAAGCTTGTCAGTCACTTTCGTGACGATATTCTGCGACAAGGAGATACACTCGTATCTTGTTCTATCGCGATCCGATTTACGGGCACTCAGCCTTTATTTTATTTTTTTTTTTTTTTTTAGTTCCTCAGCTCGGAAATACGAGACGCGCGCGTTTCGGCTTTAATACCTGTTGCCCCCTCTCCCCCTCTTCCTCCTCGAAGAGAAGAACATCACACCACCCTCGAGATTTTGCCCCGTAAAGTGGGAGCGTGTGGCATCGTATTCAAGCGTTGACCGCAAAGACTCGTTTCCTCGTCTTCTCTGATATATCGGCGAGGCACTGCGCCGGCCGCCGCGCGATAATTCTATATATCCTCTTTCTTCTTCCGATAAATCACGTATTAACACACTTTGCATGCACGCGCGCACGACGCACGAAAGGAGCCGCGTGTAATGCAGGCAATTACCACGGACGTTTTGCGTTTGAGGACGTTCTTTGCGACGAACATTCTGAAGATAAAACGTGGTTGAATATAATGAAGGATGTATTGCTCGTCGACGCGTGCAAATTATTAATGACAAATTTCTTGTTTATTAAAAATATCTGTCCTGTTGTATTCTTATATAAAACTTCTCTAAAAATTCTCTGATAATTGTATACGATTAATCTTTCTTAACGAGTTTCTGAGATTTAGATAAGATTTCCACGTTCTTTTTTAATTGTATCTCATTAATTTGGTATCCTGATAATTTTCGTAACAACCCGCTCGGAGATATTTGTACGTCACACTTTAAACTACGGCGCGAGTCGGCCAAAAGCGCGACTTTCAAGCCGTGGAATTATCCTCCTCAGCGTGTGCGGTCGTGTACGGTATGTCGTTTTGCAATTTTCTCTCCTTTCCCACAATTCTTCCTTGCGCGTTCTTCTCTCTTACCTTTGCTTGATCCCGAACGGCGCTCTCCTCCCGAGACTGTACTTTCTCATCTTCCGAACCCGACCGCATTGTTCGCGGTCGAATCCGCAATCTTCCTCTACAAGGTGGGACAGACACACAACCGGCGCGTCGGTTTTGTGTGACACTGATTAAATTATTCTGTTCTTACTTACAATCACAGAAATACAATTAGAACGCAACAGAGAATTGACTTGAAAGATATACGAGAATTGCGAAAAGAAAAAGCACAAATAAAAAAAATATAAAACTCGAGAGAGAATGTGATAAAAAATGCGGTAGAACAAAATTTATAAAAAAAAAAAGAAACAAAGAAGAAAAAAATATTCTCTGTTTATTTTCTACTTGCGGAGAAAGAAAAATTTGCTCGCTAATACAATGCCCGTCAGTCTTCTGTGAAGTAGTCGAATAAACAAAGAAAACAAAAAGGTGTAGGTGTAATGTGTGCGAAGACCACATGAATTTCCGGCCGAACAAAGTAGCTGGTATTCTCCCGGGTCCCAGATGTATCGCCGATCTCTAGCTACTTTGTGCAGCCAAATTCTCGAGCGGGTTTCCGTCACATTCCGGAGAAATCATTCACGATCCCGCCGTGTAGTCTGTTAGACATCGGACTTGCCTGTCTCTTCTTCACCTGTTTGCTCGAGAGAGAGCGGCACCGCAGGTAGTAGCGATCTGCTGCTCCTCTCTACGCGCGATTCCGCGAAACAGCGGATCGTGCAAAACCGTCATCTCGCGGTCTCTTGGCGCGGAGGAGGTGAAAGAAAAAAAAAGGAGAAAAAATAAAAATAAGGAGGAAAAACAGAAAGAGAGAAGATCCGCGAAGATCTCGTCATCGCGGAGTGACTCTCTCTGCAAATGATTGAGAGCGGCGGTCGAGCATTTCTCGTGTACCATAAAGCAAGCAAGAGCAATCGCAGCCATCATCGCGCGGGACGAAGAGAGAAGCGAGAAGAAGAGAGAGAAAGAGAGAGATGGAGAGTGGAGGGTAGCCGCATAGATAGGAAAGACAGAGAAAGTCAAGCAGGTAGAAAGACGAAGAGCGGCATCGGGAAGCGGAGGAGAGAAGCTGAGGGAAGTGAGGAGGAAAAAAAAGTGGGAAGGGAACGCGGAGCCCTAGCCGCGTCCATTCAGCAGGCACCTGCCACGTTAAATTCGGCGGGCTTTCGGACGGACGCGGTGCGTAGATCCTCCTCTTGGATCGATCCAGGACGGGGCAGGAAACAGGGGGCTCGAAAGAGCACGCGGAGCGCAGAAGGCAAAGGGCCGGGGAGAGGGAGGGGAGCAATGAAGGACCCGACGCGTCGAGAGGGAGATCGGATCTACGGCCCCGCGGCCGGAGAAGAAAGGAAGGGGCAAAAGAACCTCCCTTTCCTCTCTCTCATCGGTGTGTAGGTACATCTCTCTTACATCACCGCACTCTCATCGCGCGTCGGTTCCCTAACCGTAGCAGCGGTCCCAACGGAAGAAAAAAGGAGAGATATCACGCCGATAGCGTAACCTTCTTTTTCGCTTCTCTTTCTCACTGATTTGTCTCTCTTTCTTCCTCTCTCTCTCTCTCTCTCTCTCTCTTTCTCTTTCTCTCTCTTGCGCCTAAGTCTTCTTGCTTCTTTCTAGCGAAGGTTTTTCTTCTCTTCTTCGCATGGTTCATGAGACTTCTCGTCTCTCTTTGCCTTCTCTTCTGCGCCCTTTTCTTTCCTTTCTCTCTCTCTCTCTCTCTCCTCTCTTCTTTTTATTACACTCACATGAGATCTTCCTCTCTCTCTCTTGCATCCCTCTACTCTTCAGATTGCACAGGCATGCAAGCCAACTGTACCTTGCAACTGTTATCTAGGCAACGACCTTGCCTTCTGTCCTCCTCTCTTTCTCTCTTATTCTCTCTTCTCTTTCCTCTGCCGTTCTCTCTCTTCTCTGTGCCCCCTCAGCGTGTTGGGACCTGACTCCGCGCGACCCGATGTACACTGGCACAAGGCGCAAGTTCATCGGTCCGCGGTCGGAAAATCATTGACCTTGCCGCAGATCTAGCCTAGCATCCATGCCGGATGATCTCCCCTACGGTGCCTATTTATCGCGTCCGTTACGTAGAAACGGAAACAGCCGTGTGCGCGAGAGACCGGGGATGGACTTGCTCGGTTCGCTCGATCGCGAAGCTGCTCCACGACGATGCCGAGGAACAAGTCGGAGCAGCTACGGCAAGTAATACAATGCCATTATTTTTGCGACACAATAAACGCAACATGATTCTCGAATATTCCGTTTCCGTTCGTCGTCGCATATCAAATCGAAAACTTAAAAAGAGATATAAAAAATGCAATGTGCGTATGTTGTATATGGGTGAGAAATTTGTGGAGAAAATGTTTTCGAAAATTTCTACGCTGGTGCAGATGATTTGTCACTTCTTTTGATAACAAATTTTTATCGTATGTACTTTTGCGTTTCCGTTTTGCCTTCGAAGATGTTCAGTTTTTTTTTTTTTTTTTTATCTTCTTCAGTTTTATATTTAGCTGTTTGTGACGAAGGATCTTTTCACAATAACAGGTTCGGCGATCTGTCCTTAAAGAGATGGCATAAATACATTTAGGGAACGATGGGGACATTACAACCGTATTTATGGGCTGCCCCCTTCGCGCGTCGCTGAGTTAAAGTTCTCTGTTCGTACAAGGTTCGTACACGGTCATTAGATGTTCTTGACAAAAAAATTTTTGTAAAGGCCGCATTCCAACCGGGTTCTTCGATCAAAAGATATTAGATATGGCGCGTCGCGTGGATCGCATTTGCGATTATATATATATATATATATATCGATGCCGCATATCTTCCCGGGAATCGCACACGTTACACGCTACAAGATCATTAACGCAAGTTTGAACGCGAATATCTCGCTCATTCGCGCGATATGCTTGACATCACACTTGATTATATACGGAAATGATTTATTTTCTTGCGTATCGTTTTGGATTCTAACGAGCCGTGAATTATATACATATAGGTAGTTCGCGCTATTGACATATGTAATGAAGAAATACAATTCGCGCGAACGAACGAATTGAAACACACGTATACATACACACGATGTGACAGCGCGAATGTATCGTTACAATGTGTGAGCGAGTATATATTCACTATCCGAGAAAGAGAGAGAGAGGGAGATCTATTTATCTCGTAAATATCGATTGCCGGACGCGATATCGGCCGGGGGAGAGCCGGTCGTCGGCCACGAACACGCCGACGGGAAATAAAAAGGAAGAAAACGGAGCCGCGACCGCAATGGAAGACGACGAAGTTGTGAAATTGGATAAGAGCGGTGCGCGCATAGGACTTCGCTTGCGCGCGTACAGCCGGCGAAACCTCGCACATGCACGTAATCCCATAATAATTTCGCTGACCGCGCCGTAAGCGCTGAAACAACATCTCGCGGAGTCTGCGCGCGCAAAAAACAAAATCATGGTCGCGACTTAAATATTTTAAATAAATTTCATCGATAAAAAAAATATATATATATATAGCCGTATGCGATTATTTGATCGATAATATGGAAATTGAAACAAAAACCCTCGTAATCTCGATGCGAAGGATAATGAAACTACAAGTAATCGATGCGATATAGAAAACGTTCTAGAGATTTTAATTCTCATTCTCGTGAGCGTAAGCGATGGGAAACGACGATAATGATGTCAATGGCATCGCGCCGACAATATCGTAGTTGCCGTTAATAAGCGACTTCCTTAAACTGCAATTCTCTGTTTTCATGCAAATCACGCGGTCGTAAACGCGCGCGGAGAACTCAAACACACCGTGGCTCGTATACCATACATATATACGTATACCTACAATACTCGCGCGCGGTCGGATCCTATACGTCATCCTTACTTTACAGTCGCGAACAATGGACGTCTCTGCCGATTATATCGACGTGTCTGTCGATTAATGCCTTCGGCCAAGAACGAGCAATCAATTTGGCGAACGAACTTGTTCGGCGCCGCCGTTCGTTTTGCAGAATTTTGTTTTGGTTGTTTTTTTTTTTTTTTTGTTTGTTTTTTACCTCGATCGCGTTTTTGCGAAAAGCTGTTTTTTTTTTTTTTTCCTTAAAGATCTGGTAAAACGTTCCGCAAGCGTACACTCTTCGTGAGTGCTATCGGTGGGGGGAGAGGGGGGAATCCTGCTCTCGTCACGCTAGTCCGTATGAAGCGCAGATATCGACGCGGCGATGCGCTTTCTGCCGTGAGCGACAGGCTGGATGTCCGGAATGCGAGCGGAAACCCGTTTCTATGAGTCAAGCCCGACTATTGACAACGAAGAGAGAAAGAGGGAAAAAGAGAGAAAGAGAGAGAGCTGCCCGCGGTCCGCGATAGCCGATCTTGCGGTTCTGGATCGTAGCACGCGATCCGGTGTATCGCGCGTAGCGGCGGAGGGAGAAAGAGAGAAGGA
Source organism: Pseudomyrmex concolor (assembly GCA_014839585.1). Classification (NCBI taxonomy): domain Eukaryota; kingdom Metazoa; phylum Arthropoda; class Insecta; order Hymenoptera; family Formicidae; genus Pseudomyrmex; species Pseudomyrmex concolor. The sequence goes on along the minus strand of QVOB01027255.1, from coordinate 6,579 downwards.
ATTTGCGGGATCGAATCATGTTACGCCGCGAAGATCACCTTCGATAGGGATGCCGATAGGGTACCGTGACCACGAGATGCACGTAGGATCGCATTTAACGTGTAATTGGTTCACGGACGATGAATAACGTGGATTTTACACGAACATGTGTTACGAGCGCTTGTTTTTTTCTCTTTCTTTTTTTTTGTTTTAATAATCGCACGCTTCTCTTTCAATTCTCTTTCTTTGTACGTATATATAACGAGCGGCAGAAGAAAACGAGCTCGAAACGACCGCGACTGCCGCGTATTTACGTTAGAATCCGGAGGACAGATGTTTTACACAGGTGATAAAATAAAGAATGTCTTGTGTACGAAACTTCCGAGTTTCCTCGAAGGGATTCTTGGAATTCGAAAATTATAAAGAATCTTCTTTAATAAATTCTCTAATAAAGATTCTCTCCAGTCGAATGAGACGATACGAAAATGAAATGCACCGATTTCCGACACTGCTCTCGTTTCCGCGCTGTGGTCGCAGGACGATTTGTGTAAACTGTGTGGGATTGGAAAATAGCGTCGATCTTTCGGCGCGAACGACCGAAACGCGAGTCGCAAGTCGAGCGTCGCGAAGTTACGCTGTTAAAGTACGGAAGTTAACGGTATATCGCGCGAGAGGAGATGCACGCGGAGAAATTCGATCGATCGTTTCGCAGTTGTAAATAATAAAAGAGACGCGCCAATTGGTCGTATTGATAATTGACGAGGCAACGGGAGATAAAATATCGGTTTCTCTCTCTCTCTCTCTCTCTCTCTAAACTGCATCATTTGTGCGAAATAACTCGCGGAATTTATTCGCAACATTATTTATTTCAACGAAAATCTTGTTCTTGCGGAGAAAAAAAAAACTGGCGAACGTAAATCGAATGAATTTTTCAAGCGCGCGCGAAACGAAAAAAAAAAAAACAACAATTAAATAAATAAAAAATAAACCACGCGGATACGTTTCCACGCGACATGTAGGCGGCGTCACACGATGCTATATCGAGTTCATCGATCCGTAATGACAGTCTCCTCGTGGTCCGCGCGCAATAATGGCATGTTCAATAAAGAATACATGCCATCCGTTTAATCGCTGCGTGAAATTGCATGAAATTAAGTGCCTCAAAACTGACGTTACTTTTCGGCCGCGCGGCGTGTTTAATACTGCTTTTTTTTTTTTTTTTTTCATTTTTCTCTCAACTTCGCTTGCTTATAACGTCAACTGTGACGCGGCGACGACGTTCACATTGTTTCTCACGAATGACGGGACAATAATTCACGCGCGTGGATTATAATTATATATCTATATATAGATAAATTATTTGATAAAGTGTCTCGTTCAAAATTGCTTTACTTTAATTACAACACACACACGCGCACGCGGAATCTTTGTGCATTCATAGTGCGGAGATAATTATTTTTGCAACAACAACATAATTAAAGAAAAATTGTGTCTCAAAGCTCGCGAAAGGAATTTCTAATTACAATTAAGATAGAGAGCCAGGGCGACTCCGTATGGCATTCCGTTAGATAAGCAGAGGCGAGCTCGCGTGACCCGCTCGTGCCGAGTGAGAGGAAATGTATGAACAACGAGCCCCCGGGAGAGGCTGTACGCGCGCGGTCGTAGAAAGTGATAATAATGCGAGCACACGGTAATGAAGTATCGCCGCCGAGAAGTATCCTCTCTCAGTCGAAAGCGGTCGGTCGTCAGTTTTTCGCGATCCGCTCAAGAAATGTTTTGAATAAAAAATCGAATTTTTTCCTGGAAAAACGAACGATCTTCGAAACTGGATATCCCGTTAAATAATTAAAATAATAATTTTTAACCTTGTCGTATAAACAAATAACAACGCGCGCAATTATTACAGGAAGTAATAAAACACATGTGAAATGACAAATACACATTGACGCGATTTTCCCGAGCAAAACCGCTAGATCGCCTAGTTTTTTTTCCCCTGTGGTTTTCTCTCCTTATCACGTCTGTCGACGTGATTCGTTCTGGGATATTCTTCGAGTCGCGATCAGATATATCTACACGCCGGCACGCGGGCTTCACAGCCGCATGCCACTCGTATCGGACGGCTTTTCCGCGAGCGCGTGCGAGCCGCTAAAGGTCATCGTCTGCTCGCTAAGTGTTACACGCGCACCGCCGCCGCCGCGATCTTTCTAATTACGCCGCCGCGAGTTCTCGGAATTAAGTACAATTTTAGTGGAATGAAAAAGAAAAAATGTGAAAAGAGAAATGTTTAGACCTCTCAGCTTGCGAGAGATAAGCGCGCAGGGATAAACACACAGAAATTTACTCGGGAGTAGAATTGAGAATTAGAAGAAATTCCAATCGCGGGTAGCGTCTTGCCCGCGGCGCGAAACTCGACGACGAGATCCCCGAGGAGAGAAATACGTTTTCCGTACATCTCGGTCGCGCCGGGAGTAGACGTTACACTCCCCCGTATCTGCTCTTTTTTATGGCCTGACTATTCCGACCGACCGACGGCGCGGAGAGAAGGGAGAACAGTCGGTCCATTAATTATTTCCTCCGACCTGTTCCAGAGGCACCGCCGGCACCATCTCGGAAGCTATGCCGGCTGACGAACTCGCGCGTACCCGACAAGAAGAAGAAGACGCCGTTGCCGATAAAGAGAAAGAAAACGCGAGAGGAAAGGAGAGGAAAAAGCAACGATCGACCCGATCATGCCCTTAGCGAACGCCGTCCCGTCGTCGTCGCATAGTTCCGCGTCGTGAACCCGATATGTGAGCGCCCACCAGCCTGTTAGATGCCGTCGCCATGGTGGAGCAACTGGTGTGCAGCAACTCGCTGAGTCCGGGAACGCTGCGCCCAACCTCATCTCGCACATAAACGCGTCCCCTTTCTTCTTCCGCGAGAGTTGAAAACAACCGCGGGAAACGACGCCTGTCTCCTACGCTTATGTAAAACAACACAAAAACGACGACGGGTTTTTGACGAGGACGGTTGAATCACGAAAGTGATTTGTTTCGCGGCAAGAAGTGAACGAGAATAGAATTAGCTTAGAAATCGTTGGAAATCAATAAGCGCGATATAATGTGAACTCTTTGCGTGTAGTCGCGAGTTCAAACGGGTGATTTGTTGCGAAACATTGGTGATGAGGAGAAAAGTGATTTTCTTCGGAAGACGCTGCCTCGAAGAAGATTGAAGTTAACGTGCTACATGCGGAAGAACTTCAACGAGCAATTTACTAGTGATGAGGAAATAAGAAGTAACGTTCTCTGGCGCGACGAATCTCTTGTCTCAAGGAAAACGGAGGTCCGAGTTAACGTTATTCACGTGCTATGACACGTACTCATAGGCGCGATCCAGCCGATTTTTGTGTCACGAAACCGCCATGTAAGGATCAGCAAGTGGCGTGGAAAGAGAAGAGGTCTAATCTCGCGTGACACCAGCGTGTCGAGTAATGCTGAAGCACATTCTGACGGGGCAGCCGTCGTCAGCGGGCTCCAGGCATCATCACAATGACTATCAGACGAGCTCGGGCTCGTTGCACGGCGGACACCATCATCATCACCTGCACAACAATTCGCTGCACCATGATCAACAGCAACAGCAGCCGCAGCCGCAGCAACAGCAGCAGCAGCAGCATCATCACTACAGCGGGAGCGTCGCGACGCGCGTCACCGGTCATCGCGGTAACAACGGCGGCGTCGACATGTACGACTCTGTGGCGCAGAGATCGGCGGCCGTGCACCAATCGGCGACGACGCCCTCGTCGACGCACCGGCATCCGTTGAACCACTCCCAGCTCAGCGTCAACAACCTGTCGCAACGACTGAACCACTCCCACGCACTCAATCTGTCGACACTATCGACGTCCAAGCACTCGGTGAACAGCGTTAGTCCGGGTGGAGGCGCCAACGGCAACAACGGCAACAACAACAATCATAACAACAATAACGTGAGTCAGATTGTCCACACAGTGATCTCCCAGACAAACGTCCCCCATCAAGACAGACCGAAGGCGAATGGCGGCTTTGACATCTCCAGGCTGTCGCGGCTGCCGAGCCAGACTACGCCGTCGCCCGCACCTGCCACACCTGCCGCACTTCCGGTCTTAACTTCCGGCCAGGTAGTAAGCGGCCCGACGGTGATACCCCTGAACGCCTCTTGGTCCTCGTCATTGTCCCGAAATCTCCGTCGGAGCGACGGGGCCGGCGTGAAAGAGATGCTGACGAGCCTCGGCTTGTTGTGCCTGGTGTCTCTTCTTCTTGCCCTGCTCTCGGTTATCTTCCTGCTGAAGATCTCGCCGCTCACCGTTACGTCCAACGATCTCATCAGCCCGGAGGAGTTCGTGATCATCTACGAGGTCACCCTGGCGCTGTGCGCTGTCGCGCTCTCCCTCAATCTCTGCTGCCTCCTGGTCTGCGCCATACAGTTCCTCTTCGCCGTGAAGCTCGTTAAAACTTCGTACCAAGGACACCGGTGAGTTGCTTGATTATTTTGCTATTTTGTGTTTGCGTTGCTACATATCATTACATTTTAATTTCTATTCTCTGAGATTAAATTCCTGGTTTTTTTTTAATTTAGTTTTTTTGTCTCGTAGTTTTTATGTGTTTTTAATTTCGTGTTCATTACACGTATCACAATTCTACAATGTTTTACGATATTTTAATGTTTCGCAATAAAAAAGGCCGCGGGGCTCTTAATGGAGAAACCTGAAATGATTTCGGCTGCTGACGAGATTATCGCCGAGCCAGCGATCGTTGACTAATGAACGAAATGAAAAGGGCAGGCGTAAGGTAGATATGGAACCGATGCGCCCGCCTTTGACACGCTGGAATCCAGTTCAATTATTTTTAAGCTCTAATGGGAGGACCCGGCTATATGCCGCGCAAATCGAGATTCGCGATTAATTAACGCCGGTAAAAAGGCGATATTCTCCGACCGCGAGCTCGTTCCGATTCGGAACGAGCGGCGCGCAATAAGGTCCCCGTCGTTGACCTCCGGACACGATGTTACGAAATCGTCGGTTAAAAGCCGGTTCACACTTATCGCCAACGGAGAGAAAGAAAGAGAGAGAAAGAAAGCAACGGATTGCAAGATCGGAGTTCTGTAAATTAGTAAACTTGTCGTACAAAAAAAAAAAAAAAAAAAAATTCGAGAATCCGCACAGACCAGGCGGATATTCAACGATTTAAAAATAGTCTTTACCTTGTACCGTTCGAGCGCGTAGATCTCTCTCAAGTGCTGATTAAATATTCAGAAAAACCAGTCGATCAAATATGCAAATTTCTAAATGTATTCTCTGGTGTGTTCCGCGAACATCCCCGGGATGCATGCAAAAGCGACCCCAGCGCGTAATTACACAGGAAGCGATGAGACCCACACGTAATGGGGGGGGGGATCTAATGGAGGATTAGCGAGCTCCTCGTTTCGAGGAAAAAGAAGTTTCCCGCGAAGGGAATCGGAGGAAGCGATTTATGCCGCGGGGATCGCGGGTTGTTCGTTTCTCGCTTGCGCGATCTCACGTCGTCGTCGTCGTCGTCGTCGTCGTCGTCGTCGTCGTCGTCCGCCGCGATCAAGATCGTTCTCCGGAACCAGTGTTCCCAGTCATCCATGCGTGCCTCGTCCGCGTGCTCGAATATACACCAGGTGGATCTCGGTATTCCCTCGCACCCCTCGACACGATATATCAGCGCGTCTTACCGTGCGAACGTTTCTTCTCACGGAGAGAAGAAGAGGTGCAAAAATTTCCGTAACTTATGTGTGTGCGCGTGCGTGTGCTTGCTTGCATGCGTATATATATATATACAAGTAAGTAGAATCGGAGCGAGACGCGAAGATCGTGATGTCGCGCGGTGCCCCGAAATTACCCTCGTTAAAGAAACGCGCGCTGATGCGATCGCTCTGGGGAATCTCGCGAAGCGTGACTTCTTTTTCCGGACCGCGCAATATCGGGCCAAGCAGAGTGACTGTAGGTTTCTGGTGCAATCTCGAAGGAAACGAGTAAGTAAGAGTAATTGCAGATAATTATTAAGAGAGATTTCAAATTAATTAAAAAAGTACTGTGTACGTGTGTACCAAAGAAATGTAACATATTAACGCGTATTGCTAATTGCTCGATCTCTCCGTGGACTCTCCTACATCTCGATTTTACCGCTCGTGGCGTTTAAAAACTTTGCGCGATAGAAAAAAAGTTTCATTTATACTATGTATATAAAACAAACGCGCGCGCGCACGCGGACGCGCTGATACGCGGTGCGTATAGGGCTTCATTTCGCCGTGGCGGAAAAGAACGAGAAAATTCCGGAGTCGGTGAAGGCAGGTAAGAAAGAAGCCGGAGATGGTCGTTAATGGCCGCCTTGAGAATAAACAAGGAAAACAAAAACGGTTTGCGGCAAACGCGCGCGAGGAATAGCTTCCTCCTGTTTCTCTCGCGCGCGTATATGTTCGCAGTATCGCGAAGCGACTTCCTCATCATTGAAAATTTAGAGACCAGTAAAATAGAGGCAACGAAGCGCGATTAGTGTCCCTTTTTTTTTCTTCTGTGCGCTTGAATCGTTCGCAATCTCTTCCGCGTAAAATCTATAG
>QVOB01027254.1:0-13736 GCA_014839585.1 Pseudomyrmex concolor | reverse complement strand
TATATGTACATGTATCGCAGTCGGGTGTTGTTTGTAATTTAATTACCCGCTCGACTAATTCCGCATTCAAGGCGAGACGTCGGAGGTGAATCTGGTTGAAATCGAAGCTCGCCATTGTACGAACCGGTTTTCGCCTGTGGTGGTGTAACGATCGGATTCGCTCTTTTCTGACGTCGTTGTTGTCGTCGAGCAAGGATCATTAGACACGACGTACTTAATGATTGCGTAACATTATGCGTTACGTATGCAAAAGTGACAGGTTATCTTTACGGCTACCTACATAACGAACGTGCTTCCGATCTTCTCTTTATATACGTCTCTCTTTTCGTCCAATCAGTCGTGCCGGCTTCGATCGATGGAATTAAGTTAATCAAACGAGCAGGATGCTTGTCTCTATTTAAAAAAAAAAAAAAAAAAAAAAAAAAAAAAAGAAAGAAAACTACGCGATATCTCGAAAAAATGTTATTTATAATGTCGAGTCGTAAATAGAAACTAGCAAGATTTCTATTTATCGCGGCGAACAAACACGCTGGAAATTGGAGTTAACGAGTGCGGCAATTTATCGGAATCCTCCGGAAACGAAAAACGAATGTAGGAAATATATTTATGGCGTATTCGGTTCTCTCGATAATTCCTGTTTCTCTTCGCACCTGTGAGAAGAGCAAGATGAGAGAATGACCGGGAATTTCTCTATTTCTTATCATCGATCCATAACGCGCGTAACGTTTTCACCATTTTCTGGCGAGAAGTCGTCTCTTTTCTTTCTTACACGTACGAATATGTATGTATGTATCGCGCGAATCGCAAGGCGGAAAGATATGGAGCGATTAAACAGAGCGAGAAGAAGAAGAAGAAGATGAAGAGCCTTGCTATCGAAAAGTTGTACAGCGCTCACTAACGATCTTTCTCGAATAAGGTTGTGTGCGGTTTTTAGCGCGCGCGCACACACGCATGTCATTTGTCTGCTTTCGAAATCACATGCGAGAGATAAAATCGAAAGACCGCTTCTTGTGAAATCTCTCTGAATTATTAAACAAAAATCGACAGTATCTGTCTCATCTTGTTTCTAGCACAAATCAAAGTAGTTCGAACTGTTTCTTATTGTTTCTCGTCCATGTAGCAAATAATTCTACCACCGCTATCGATATTAAAATAACGATTGTTTCACGAGCCCCAGGATGTCCGTTTTAGCTTTAGTCTTTTGAGGAACATAACACCAGGATAATACCAGCTGAGAATTCTGGATACTGCCCTCGCCGATGTTTTTCTCCCTTTCATTACCTTCCGGTATCGACGTAGCAGCAAATCGCAGTTATGCAAAGAAAGGGGAGTAAGGCGGAGCGAAGAGGACAGAGAGGTCCCACGAAGGGCGCTCGGAGGAAAGTCGAAGTAAGGGCCCCCCATGAGCGGGCCCGGCTCTCCGTGTGGTCCACTACGCCTCGCGGCGACCTCATCCCTTCTGCGCTCGTCCTCTCTGCTCCTCTCGTTCCCTCATCCGATTCTTCTTCTTCCTCTCGCCGACGCTCTTTCCTCTCCTCGACAGGCATAAATCTCGGTAGGTTGCATTTATACTTAATGTTGCCAATATCCCGCTTGATCCCTTCTTTCCTCCTGTGCTTCTCTTTATTCTCTTTATTAGCCGAGAGAGAGAGAGAGAGAGGGAGGGAGAGAGAGACCTACCACCCGGCAGGATCGAATGCGCGGTACGACACGCCGCACTTGGCCGGTTCAACCCCGGCCGGGGGAGAATTTATCGTTCCCCCAATAATGGATAGCCACGACGCCGTACGTCATCGGCATCTCTCTCCGTGTAAGGAGCATCATGATCTCTAGGCAACGCCAGAAAACCGTCTGAAATCAAACGCCTTGTGTTTCCGCGTCGAATAAGAAACTCTTCTTCTTCGAATAGTTCCAAAACATTTTGAATAATCATTGATCAATCTTTGATTTCGATTCTGTTCGCGTGAGATTCGATTCTTCAAGATTCGATTTTTCAATTTCGGGAGCGAGAAACAATACGCAGTAACCGCTTGTGTACGTCGACAATTCGGGACGAGAAAGTGCCGCAACATATAACAAGAACCGCAGACTTGCGTTTTTTTTTAATATAGCTCTTTTCAACTCCGTGAAAAAGGGAACGTACTCAGAGCGAGATAATACCGGATAGTTTGTCCGTATCCTATATCATAAAAAAGGATCGGATTCGATCTGTTTTTTTATAAGGATTGAATTCCCTGATGTACGAGCACAGTTCACTCCACGGTACTTATATATACATCTATATATACATCTATTGTATATAATATATATTATAAAAAATATATATTATATAAAAGATGTATATATATGATTTTGTACCGCATATATGTATCTCAAAAAACATAAGCAACATGTGAAATATAAAACGAAGTAATTGACCAAGTGATTCTTCTTCAAGTGTTTCAAACTATCAAACAAAATGTGAGAATATCACTTAATTATTAAATACATAAGAAACTCCCTGAAAAACCTACACAAGAAACCCATTTTGATTGATTGATACGCTCCTCGAATGCAAAAAGACGCGTTTGCCACCCAACAAGATCGATCGGTTAGCGCGCCTAGAATTAAATCGATGTGAGAAAATCGCTCAACATAATCTTGCGTGCGTGTGTGTGTGTGTATAAGGGAAACAGAGAAAACGATCGAGTACGATCTGTAGCGTGTAAAGAATGCGATTGCATCGCGCTGCATCCCGATATGTCCGGTCAGGCCGTAACCTTGAACGATCAGGAGGGGCTCACTTATCAAACTTCCTTGCAAACTGGTTGAGCGTTCTTCTTCTTCTTCTTCTTCTCTCGAGTGATGAATTACACGATGGCTCGCGATGCACGTTTATCGGTCGGTTCGATTGGTGATAATAAAGCACGTCGTAAATCATGCATGCACGGGGCAGAAAACTTGCCGCGCTATGTGATTATTAAGACGTCGTATTCGCAGCTGCGGCGCGCTTACTTGAGATCAAGTTATGACAAAATCGAGAGATAATAACGAAATCGCCTATCGAGAGAGTAAACGTTTATCTCGTTCGAATTATGTCATAATTGTGTTGTCGTTTGATTTTGCAAAAAACGTGATATTCTTTGAATCAAGAATCGCGAGATGGTTTCAAAGAAGATTTTTTTCCCTGATGAGATCCTTACACCAAAGTGTTGAGAATCGAAAGGGTGCATTCTCACATGTGCTGAAACGGGAGGGGATTGTATCGTGCACTCGTTGTCTACGACTTGCCGGAGTCGTTTTTCTGTCAATCTCCGCGTGATCCCTGTAATTTCCTGTCTAGAAAACCACGCCGTAGCTTTAATGCTCCATTGTCTCAGTTTGTCCTCCCCTCTTGCTCCGCTCGAGATGGCATTACTCCTCGCAGTCTATCTTTCTTTCTCTCCTACTATTTTAACTATAAACAGAGGTTCTCATCACATGGCAGTAAAACAAAAAAAAAAAAAAGACAAACAGCACGTTCACAAGATAAAACAGACCCTTGTTCACAGAAATATATATGTATCGATCTTTGGCGGAGAAAAATCGTTTTGCGTGTATAATAAACAATAATTGCAACTTCTAAATAATCGGTCTGCTTCTATCCGAGGTCTTAACATGATCTACTTGATTTACTCAACAATGAGCTTTGCTACTCCGCGTTACACGCGGTCTCCTTTTCCGAGAAACATTTTATAGCGCGTTGTACTCGGCGCTACGTAATGGATCTTTGGGATAAAGGCAGGGGATAAAGGCGAGTAAGTGCTAAAAAAAAAAGCACAGATTTCCACCTCTCTCGTCTCTTCTACGTTAAAGTCAAGTTGCGTCAAGTCAAATGCGTTCCTCCCCCCGTCGTCTGTGCACGCGCGAAGGAAAATCTCGGCCGTGTGTTGCGGCGTCGCATGTGTAATTAATATTAAACCGGGGCGCGAACAATAGTCGCACAAAAAGGCGATCGTACACGCTAGATTTCGCATTGTATTGCAGAATACGAACGGCGTAAGACCACGTTGTGTGTGTGTGTGTGTGTGTGTACATACGCGTTGCGTGTTCCGCGAGCGTAAGGGCGACGCGACGCGACGCGCGGTTGCGTTCAAACGGCGAGACAAAGTGATCGGTGCGAGAAATGCGCGCGCGGTTAAGCGGAGGGGCCCCCCGAGGGGTCCTCCTCCCAGAAGAGGGTCGCTCGTTGAAGGCAGGTATGGGTGAAGGGGAAGCATTGTGTGATGCGCCCGGAGATCGGTCACACGATAGACCCGGTCAAGGACGTGCTCCGCGTCGGATTCCCAAGCGAGAGAGCAACACACTCCACACGCACGTACACGCACGTTCCCCTTTGGTCTCTCTTTTCGCCCCAGTCTCGTTCTTCCGTCATCCACAAGGAGAATAATAAAGAGAGACGGAAAGAAAGAGTGAGAGACGGGGGCGAAGGGAGGAAGGCGCAACATTTTGTAAAATGTAATAACGGATGATTAACCATCTCTCATAATCATCGCCCCTGCGCGTTTTATTATAAGAAACAGCGGCAGGTTTTGCTGGCGCATCGCGGCAACAGCATTGTATGCGAAACCGGCGCGCTGATGCAACGGAAACAACACACACGGTGAAGTAATTGTGAAATGAAATTGTTGATCTCAGATCGCGGGAGATGTCTATTGTTTTTGAAAATGCAGGTCAGCTGAAACGCTCTCGGTTTCTATCGTGTTTACGCGACATTCAGACAGCAAGTAAGTCTACGGTTCTACTGTTCTTATCGGTGACGCGACGATTTTACTTGTCAATACTCGAGATCACGGCTTCAGATAGATAACAATATCGTCGAGAAAACTCTCGAAATTTTTATCTGAATAAATTCGTTCTCGGTGTCTTTTTTTTTTATTCCTTTTGGAAAGGAAATAATTAGTAAGGATCTAATGTCGCAACCGGATTTAAACTCGAATCTTTCGGCCTGCAATTATTTCCGCACGGACTACTAACTGATTTGTGACGTCGTTTTGAGACGATATGGAATGAGATAACATGATAAAATGTTATCTCTCTCATAGAGAGAGAGAGAGAGAGAGAGAATTTTTCGCTAGACCGAGTAACAAAATTATTAATCGTAATTTTCACTTGACACTTATTTATTAACGCGGTCGCGGACGAGATACCGAAAGCGTGACCGGACATTATCGACTTCGGGTCCCGCGTGCGACTCGTTTTTTACGAAACTCGCAAGATCTTATCGTCATAGACGTTCAGTAACTCGGTGTCACTCGGTATCGTGACTACCATTCGTGCCGGTTAATGCAATTAAGCGGCCGGTGTGTGGTGATAGCACGCGCTCCGCAATTCATACTCGCGGTTAGAGCGGGCGTGTGTTATACACACTTTCGCCGCGCCTTCTTCTTCTTCTTCTCTTCCACACCGTGATTCTCGATACACGTTAAGTACGGAGTTTAGGCTGCTGCTTTTAGATAAAAGCCGCAGAAAAATCCATTAAATATTTATAAATATCTTTAACATCTTTTTTGTTTGACCTTTTCTATTAAATATAATGTACGAGTACTTTATCTCTAATGTAAAGTTGGTCTTGCGTTTACATTTATTTCAAATTTGCAAGTTCCAAATTCACACAAATATTCTTTTTCTTTTTTAATATCAGTCTTGCAGTATTTTTTTTTTTTTATACGGACAAAAAAATTCTTTTTGTGAATTTTATGCGAGTCGTGAAATTGGCATAAAAACTGTTTAAATCCGAAACTCTCCGTGCGGCGAAAGTTGCTGGCGAACGGCTTCCGGAAGTGCCGCATTCGACGATCGCGCGAGGTCGACCGCCGCCGGACGAGTCGGCTGCAGGTGCATCCTCCTCCCTGGCCGTTGTACTTTCAGTCGGTTCCCCACGGCCTACGCCACGCCGCCGACGAGTCGATCTGACCTCCCGCTTCCTGCAATTTGGCGTTCTTGAAAATCAATGTGGGCAGAGCTATCTCGTGGTTCCCATCGCGGTGGTGATGGCGACGCGCGGCCGTCGGCGATAGTAGACGACTTCAGTTTGATTCAGCTTTCCCTCTTTCCGCTTTCCGTTTCTGAGATACCGTGTAAAAAAAAAAAAAAATAGAAAAGGAAATCAACGGCTTGTTGCACCATGCTTGATGTCCCTTTTGTTTAAGACACCATAACGCGGGACCTTCATATCCGCACTTCTTTGGCAATCGCGGAATAGAAAAAAAAAAAAGGAAATATCGTCTGCGATATCTTATGACGACAAGCAACGTCGAACACACAGCTCGGCACACAGAAGGTCAATTGAAATTATAAGCTGTAAATTGCACAAAATCGACTGCGAGTCAAACGATGAGTTCTTTATGCGTCATAATCTTCCATCGTTACTTCCTTCTTCGAGCATCAACTACATAAACAATTGCGAAAAACACGCGGCGTGTTGTGCCTCTTCTCTTTGGGAACGTCTTGTGAAATCGATGTCGCGCGATAGCGCTCGAGATAAAGCTCGTATGTGTGTTTATTATGCTGATTACACGATGATTACTCACGCTGGGAGTTATCGCGCAGGGAAAATTATTCGTCACGTGAGAAAATGTATATTAATTGCATTTTGTTTTTCTTTTTTCAGTATCTATTGCATAAATTTTCTGTCTTTCTCTCTCTTACGAATTTTTATTAAAATTTAATTATCTATAAAAAGAGATAGTATTAAAATTTAATAAATTAAAATTATTAAATTGAAAACATTCAATATCGTATTGTTTTCAATACGTTGTTTATTGAATAAAATTATTTTGATCTCGGCGGAGAAAGGTTGAAACTATTTTAATAGAATATTCAATGTGCCAATTGAAAGGGCTGACTATACACACGGTTTTGATCGACATCCGGTCAGAATATTGCGCTAGATATTGATTTCCAGAGGCTATTGTCTCGATATTGAACAACCCGCAAAGGATAAATCAAAGTCGATGTTACATTTCCTCCCTGACCAATAAATATGGCTTACGCAACAGGTTGATATTTTTTTGCCGCGAGATTAAAAGCGAGTTCGTAACGGAAACGCATTTTGTATTTTAAATTGCACGAATCGTAAACGAATCGTATATTTCTTTTTCACGCTTCTTGGCGTTATAATTCATTGGCTACGAGCGCGCTTGAAAAAAAATGGCGAAATCTTAAACAATATCGCGCGTAATGACGTTTTCAATTTTTCACGTTTAAAATATTTTTATGCCAAGGTCCATTCCGTGTTCCGTTAAAAAAAAAAAAAAAACGCGTTCTTCTCCTAATCGCGTCAAGAAATTCACTTTCTTTCTGGGTTACGGGGAACGCGAAACCACACGATTCAACGCGCGACTATAAGACAATCCACCGAGTAAAGTGAACTACTTTCGATACTCGTGCAGCACATATGCGCGTTCCCGCCTTATGCTAGCAGCGAGCAAAGCGGAGTCGTCGGCACGAACAATAGGGGCCGCGGGAGCGCAGACAAGGACGATCCCACGTTGCCTCGTCGCCGCTGTGTTTTTCGAGTTCCCCGCGCGACCGACGCTTGAGTCTGCGTTTCACGCAGACGCGAGCTGATTTCATTACAATCTTCCTTCCAAGTCTGAACTCGCTCATTGGCCTATCTTTCAGGCACGATTACACGCCGTGGGAGAGACCACCGCCATAATATAAAGATCAGATCGCATCAAAAGCGGCATTTTCAGTTTCTGGCAAATATCCATTTATTTATACACATTATATATTTATGTAATCTTGCAAGCAAGTATTGGAGAGTATCACAGGATGAAATTGTGATAAAAGTTATAAGACAAACAGTATTAGAGCCCAAAAGAGAACGTTTTTCATGTTTATAAAAATAACTAAGTACTTCGTGATATATCTCAAGAAAAAAAAGATACATGATCATATAAGATTATGCATAACTGATCAGAGAATGCGCTAAATTTCTTATAAGATTAGATCCGATCTCTATCTGAACACTTACGCATTATCTTACATAATTATATATTTTTATTTTTTCTCGGGATACGTGTATAAAATAGAAAAACTTAGTATGAAAGTAATTAAATAAGTTACAAATTAGAATTTATCGATGAGATGCGTATTAGAGAGATCACAGAATGCTTGTAAAATATTTTATCTACAAATTATGCGTTCCGTATCGTTTCAAATATTCATTTTGTTTTCCAATCACGAACGTGGGAACATATCACTATACATAAATATTTCAGGAAGCAAATTATTTAACGCAATGCGAGAGGCACAGATCTCTCGCGTTTGCGTTACAGCAACTGTATACAGCGGGCTGTAAACTGTTGATATTACGTTGCCGCTTGATGCCGAAGTTTAAGGACGCGCTTCGGCGCACAACGAAGCGCACATATCCACCTCTCTCAGAAGTTCACCGATCGGGTTGTAAAACGGAAAGGGAGAGGTAATAGCGATGTTGCGGACCGATATATACGCGATAACCCGCCTATGCTAGATATGCGTATAACGCTACGAAGTTTACGATTCCCGCGTGTAAACGTGAGCGCGCGGACTACAACGTTGCGCATTATGGAATATTTCAACTCATTATTCGCCGGTACTTGTTTACATTGATACCATTTTCTGAAAATCCTGAACTGCACTCACGAGCCGCTCTTTCTCCCGTGTTCTATCTACCGTTATCGTAGCGCGAACCCGTTGTGTTAATGACAATATTAATCAACATTCCATAGTGTCTAGTGTGATTCGAGAGCGAATCTAAGAGCGATGATTTCTTTTTTCGAATACACGCGACAAACAACTTAGCGCTGTTATATACATACTTACGATTGTTATTGGATTGCGTAATAAGACGGCAAATGTAAAACAATTCTGGAAATTACTCGATTCTGAGAAAATTTAATTTTTTGTCAGGTTTTAATTGTCTAAAAAATTATTCAATTTTTGAAAATTGAGACTCGACAAAAATTTCGTTTATTCTTCCATTTTCTTTTATTTTTTGTTGTCCGAGCGATAAATACGAAAATAAGTCTAAACCACTAATTGCTCGTACGATTTGTACAGACAAGCTCTTAAGAGTAAGCGAGACATGCGATATGGCTCAAGTAACGCGCTCAAGCTATGAAACAGTTATGCACAAAGAAAAAAACCGCAATGAGGAGAATTTCACTGACATTAACGCGGACGCCACTACATCGTTAAATTAAGCGCGTTGTAATAAAGGAATCGCGGGAAGCAAAGAGTTTCTAGATTGATGAAGAAGCTGGAGAGGCAGAAATCGGAAGACACGCCGTCCGTGATGCCCACGCGTGATGCCACCGCCACAAACCAGTTTGTAGATTCCGAGTTTAGATCTTTCGTCTCACGCATTTCCTGGAGCGCGTAACGACGCCGTAATGACGCTCGTTAAGGTAAATTTTCGGCTGGTGATCGTCGATTTTCAACCCTACCGGACGCGTTCGCTGCATTACGTTTCCTGCACTCAATCATACGGTTTTGCTTTGCCACGGTCTTCCCCAACGCCAGACATATCCCTGTCATTAGTCGTTTCCCCACGCCTGACAGAAACGAAGATTTCGTCTGCTGTATCTCAATTCCATTCAATTGTCGTAAAAAAAGAAAAAGAAAAAAAAGAAAAAAAACAGACGTAACGACATAGAGACAGTCGTTCTTCCACCAAATAATAGTTTCTACTTACACGCGAATACACACGATTTTCGAATCTCGCGCTGAAGATACTCGCGCGTAGACGAATCTGAGTCGTTTCTTTTGTCACACATTTCGCACAGAAATGCCACAATTGTGTTATTCAAAAATAATTTTTCAGCATACATCTTCAAAGCTCAAGCGAGTATAGATCTATTCGAGTTTTCTCCGGTCTTCTTTCTCGCCCCAGACAGAGAGAAGCGAGACGCGGCGAATGACTGCGCGAGGGGACGCGCGCGGTGTTTTCACTGTGTATTTACAGAAATTACGGAGCCCGCGGGCTGCTACTTTTCTGCCGACAGTGATTCGTATACTGGCTACGGCCGCCGGGCAACGATTACAGCTCTCTTGCACTTCTAAGAACCGTTGTCCCTAAGGTCCCGAGACCTTCGCGAGTTGTTCGCCGCTTCTTATCGCGAGAGAATCCTAGAGGCTACACCTTCCTCCGACTGTGACTTCCTCAAAGCGCCTCGCAGCGCGAACAATTAGGTAGCGAAACGATCGTTCTCTGCGATAAACCTCACTGCTATTCGCGCGCGCGACATTTCATCTCATAATTTATCTCTAGCCTGAAACGTGTTGCGCCGCCGCGGACAACCTTTGCGCCGGACTTCCAGCTTCGAGCAATAAGATATACGCCCCCTCGAAAGTACAGTAACAACAACAGTAGACAGATCGAAAGTTGCGCGTACAATGACGTTGCACACCTCAGTCCGCGTAAGAGATGATGATTGTGCGAATGTTCTTCCACATCACTTTCTTCTTCGGTTCAATAAGAGAAAACAACATCAAAGTTTTCTCGGTAATTCGAAAAGAGCTTACGCACGACCGTCGATTGTTGTCACTTGATCGTTTTAGATCTTTAGCCGCGACTGTTTACAAACGTGTTTAATCTTTCTGATTTATAATTCGCGAAGCGATTCATCATAACGGAATACAACGTGAATTGAATCGGTTAAATCGACAGAATATGGGTTGCAACAACGGATAGAAGAATCAGAATTGTGCGAGGGAAAATATCATTTGTGTGCACGCGTACGCAACAAGTGTCTCGTTACGAGCGAATCCGCTACTTTACACGCGACTTTACTACGCGCTTGAAGGAATAGAGCGCTTATTATCTCACCGGCTTATAAATATCTTTTAATAGCCGGTTTTTATTTCTTTCTTCCGAGACTGTTTCTACGACGAGTCTAACGATCGTCATCTGCTCTCGACAGTCACCGATCGAGATCTAGAGACGATCTCGGTGCGAGATTTCTCTTTAAATCGGGCTTCGGAGCGAAACGCTTCGATAATTGAAAATGAAATAAGAGAAGAAGAAATCGGTGGTTTTTAATATCGCGCGTATCTTCCGTGACAATATTGCGCGCACCGGTGTGTCAGCTCGTTCGACGCGGAAGGCAGCGAATCGAGACGACGCGCGATGCGAAATTTACCCGGGATCGTAATAACCGGTATGTAATGCGAACCAACACCCTTGCGCGTTATCTCGGATCTTCGCGAATAGAATAACAAATAGAATAACGTTTGCGCGGAGAATACGATAACGTGTTTTCTTCGACGACGACCTCCGGAGGTTGATGTATGAACGGCACACGCGTGAAACGCGATTTGATTGATCTCGTGAAATTAGCGGAGATCTTACGATTTCACTTTGCGCGTAACTCGGCTAAATTATTTGCGAGAGAGGAAAAAGAATATTAATTAACTTTACCGTTACACGCACGCGAACGCGCCGAGCATAATCCTGACAAGCGACAGGCGAGTCCGGAATGGCGATTATTAAACGCAACGTATGTGTGTGTATACACACACACTGGTGCTGGTGTCTGGACCAGTCCTCGGCGACGAGTAAATGCTCGTACGCGTTGGTGCGTTCGAAAGGGAGCATTGAAGAAGCGCGTTGATCGCCGACTTGCGTTATTGCCGACACGTGAACAACATTCGATCGCCCGAAACGCCATCGAGAATCAAGCGTCGCGCGAAGAATCGGGGGATCAAGCACGGTTGGAATTTCAGAGCGACCGGACAATCGGGTGGGGAGAGATAAAGCAGAGATTGCATATCTCGCGCGGAACAGTCCTCCGGCAACCGGACTCTAGAAACGGGAACAAGCTGCATCCGCTACGTAAGGCGCGGCAGGTATAACAGCCGGTCTTAAAGCCCGGAAGAAAGTTTGTCGGGAGCGCACCTAACATTGAGAATAAAATTGCACGCGAGTGCTACAGCGCGATATTATGGTATGTGCGCACGCTCGTTTATGATACGCGCGTATTGCGCTACACACGCTCTGTTATGAAACTGTTAAACTCGTATTAGAGTATTTGTTAGGATTTCGCATTAACTGAGAAAATCGATCAATCATCAAGTGACAGATCTTCACGAGTCGCTTCGTGCACTCGCATTATCGAAATCGATCACCGAGAGATCACGCGGCCTCATTAAGCGCCGATTGTGTAATTATCTGCTTTCTCCGTGTGTCCCGTTCGCTTCACTTTGCATCGATTAACGATCGACCTCCTCGACGGACCGGATTCCTTGACGGGGTAGAGCCAGGCAAATTACACTCGACAGAGGAGAGAGAGAGAGAAAGAGAGAGAGAGAGGATCTTCAAGAAATGCCAAATTGTAGCTCGCGGGCAACCCTGACCTGGGCTAACCGGTAGCCGGCTCTCTCTTTTTCTCTCTTCTTACCGATCTCTCCTCTACAGGAAGAATACACCTGCATTGGCGAATTTGCTCGTACGAGGCGAGAGAAATCCGATAAATCTCATAACTTTTGTTGAATAATGAAAAGCTGATGCGGAGTTTTGATGATCCTTACATGTATAAATAATAAACGCTCGCTCGCTTCTTTCAAGCATCGCGCGCAATGCAACATAACTTATGTAATGCGCACATGGTGTGTCTTATCTCTGTATTAAGACTTCCCCGTCCACAGATAACTGTAAAATTCCGTTACGAACGATAAAACAATTCATAACGCGGCGCGAAAACAAATAGTTCCAGTTAACTTTTGATCCGCCAGACCGGAGAGACCGCGCGTTTGATTTACGCGCTAATGAATATCAAAAGATTCCGATCTTCTGCTGCAATCGCGATTCTCGCCGTATCTCGCGTTTGCTCGCAATAAAGTATCGTTACTCTTCTTTCTTTTTTTTTTTTTCTGCTCCCGCGCGCGGATAATCTCTTGAGAGATTGTACCTGCGTTATCCCTTCGGCTATATCCCTCAAGGTCCTGCCGCACGCCCCTGTCCCCTGGGGCAAGGACGCTCGCTGTTCCCTCACCTCGGCCGACATCTGCTCGGTCGTTGGTCGCTGCTTTGGCCACCGCAGCGAATCGTACAGGCCAGCGGCACCGGTGGAACTGCCGCTGGCACAGTGTCTGTTGCTCTCCATCTTCCTTCCTCTTTCTCTCGCTCCTCAGAAGAATTCGCGCATTCCGCTATCCACGCGGCATTACCGGCAATAAGAGCAACGCGATCGACGACTAATGCTACCTACGCGCTCTCACCTCATGCCTCGCGTCCTTTTCTCGCTTTCTTCCGTTCGTGCTTGCTGTTCTCTTCCCGTTTCCATCGCGTACCGCACACATGCCACACCTCTTCTTCTCTATCGAACCTGTGCGCCACGCACGTCGCGCGCACACATCGGGAATTACGGGTAAGACGGATATGTGTGTGTATGTGTGTGTGTATATACGTATACGTTGCCGGGGGCGCGCACATAAAGCGGCAGAAGCGTATCAGCTAGGCGCGGACGGTATATATAACTGGTAAGGTCATCCAGGTCAGTGCGGAAAGGAAGGTCGTTGCAACTTTGTTATTTCTTCTTTTATTGATCAGCTAATCAAGAACCAGGCGCTCTCTCTGTTTGAGTATAAGAAACCCAGAGGTTTAGATGAGCTCTATCACCATATGTCTAAAGACATGTTTATTTAATGATAAAATATAAATTATATCATTTTGATGCCATTATTTTTTGAAAAGAGAACGACCGGCAAAAATTCGATGTAATCGAAGT
>QVOB01027253.1:0-13059 GCA_014839585.1 Pseudomyrmex concolor | reverse complement strand
TACTCGCCGGTCGCGTCTACCAATAGTTTAACAGATTCATGGCCACATTTGCAATGCATCGAAAAACGACGCGGCTGCCCAGTTCGTTCAATTCGAGCCGCGTGTTTGGCCCGGCCAGATATTGAATTCTACGCGGTCGTTTAGCCGCGTCACGTTGCGCCGCACAGGCGGATCGCGGCTCGCGAGAACGAACGGATGCGGCCACGGGCCGCGATTTAACTTTTAAAACGTTAAGCGTCACCGTCGCGTTGTCCCTCTATTTGCGTCGCCGCGCTTCTTTCGCGCGACGTAACGAACCGGCGGCGTTATTTAGCCGATGGCAGCGTTGATTCCCTCTTTCTCTTTCACTCTTTCTCACGTTCTCTCTCTTTCTCTTTCTCTCTTTTCTCCGGGAACTGCACGTTCCACGATTGTTATGTACATATTCGACGAATGAAAAATACACAAATACGTTGGCGCGGGCGTAGGTACGTGTTTTACGTCGCTTCCGCCTGGAAGTGACGTTTCCCTTTGCGGCGTGCTCGGCTTGTTTTTAATATTCGCCCAGTGACTCGCACATTTTTCGCCAATTTACCAGTGACGAAAACAATAGTTTTTTTTTTTTTTTTTAAATATACGTGAAATTACAATTAAAACTTCCACACAAGATACTGCGAGTAAAGTGCGAGTTTTTATTTATTTAAATTTGAAAAAGTTAATACTTTTTTTCTGTGTGCGGTGTGTTTGTGTTTTGCAAATTGTTCATATATATATATATATATATATGTACATAAGTAAAAAATAGAATATGATATATATACATATATATCATATTCTATTCTGTGCTTTCATCGTTTTATTATTTTAACATTCGATATTATTTTAAACGAGAATATTCCAATTATTTTAGACCAATAATAACACATTATCGAAGAAAACTTAAGTGAAATCGGATATTTTTAAAATTTCGTAATTAATAGATATATGCAGCAAACACACAAAATATCGATTGTATTGCCAAAATGTTAAAATAAATTCAGTTGTGATCTCGCGAAAACATAATAATAAACCTTGCCTTTATCGTCATACTTGACAAGAAACGAACGGGACATTATAGGTATCCAAAGAATCGACCCTATGTAGATTCGCGATGCATGTACCTTGTGCATTCAATCAACCGAGATAACTTGCACTTTATGAGAAACTTTAAAGGTTCCCAATACTGACGGCAGATCAAAACCGACCAATATGCTTCTTCTCCGGTATATATGTATATGAAAGCTGCGTCGTTGTAAAATCGACGACAAAAGAATCAATTCTCGAATGCGCGAGAGAAAGAGACTTTTATTCAAATTTTAATTCGAATAAAGTTTTCGAAATTTTTCGAAAAACGAAAGGTTTTGAGTTTCAAGTAGACATTTCTCTTTTGTTTTGATTTTGTTTTTCCATATACACGAGGGACATTGCTTTGCTCGATAACTCGTAGTCCCGAAGACCAAATTCCTCCGAGTGAAACACGCATCGCGAAAACTCGTGAACGAGAAATCGGAGTCATAAAGAATCACATGCCGAGGCATTCACAGCGCGGCACGGAAGCGAAACGCACCGCGAAAATACCTTGGCAACAAGCTGGAAGCCGGGTGTACGATGTACGCCCAGCACTCAGCGAGCTTTTACAGTGCTCCGTGGGTTTTCTCGAAAACAGAAATTATCCAGGATTACCTCTAAACAGAGCAACCTGCATAAAACAAGCTTGTAACGATCGCGTAGAACACCGAGGAAAAATCTCAAACAGACAAAATCTCGAAAGAGGGAAACAAAAAAAAAAAAAAAAAAAGAGAAAAAAAATCACTTGCACGTTTAAAATCACTATTCGTTTTGACGTTTTGACGTCTGCATGTTCTATTAAATCAATGTGAAATACCGCGAGAAGCCGAAGAATATTAATTCTCGTCAATGAAACATAAAAATTTTATCTCGTCAAATCCAACTTTAATAATTGTCTGATCTTTTTAAAATAAATTTATAATTTGCGCTCGATTAATCGCTTCAGAGTTTCTCCTCTCGTCGTGCCTTTTAACGGAGAGAATCCGCGCGTGAATTTCACGATTAGCCAACAATCACGAGGCATTAACTTTATTTGAAGACTTTATAACGCTCGTAACGCGCAAGAGGATCGTCAGAGTCGCACGCGCTTCTTTTTTTTTTTATTTTTTTTTTTTAATTCTCTTTCCCATTCGCGACCAACTCTCCCGCAGTGCAAACGGAACGGAAAGTTCGGCTCTGCTGCTAATGCAAATGTTTAAATTTAGTCGTGTTTGCTCTGACTATTATTGCGATATTCCCGGCCAAAGAGTTAAAAGCGCATCCGGTACTTCACTCCGTTCCTGGGAAGAGAGGCTCCTCATAAATTATTAATAAGTTGCCATCCGACGACTATTGTGTGTCTCACTTTTCTGCAGGTAATATCATCACGAGAATAGAGCGCGGTTGTGTTCGCGCCGGTTAATTGCTCGCGCTAAAAACTTCTTAAACTTTATCCAACGCTTTATGTAATTAAAGCGAACAAATACACTTCGCTGTTTTATTTTTCACGTGCGACAACATGTCTGATTTTTATTTACGGACGGATCTCTATTTATATCTAATACAATATTTCTTTCCGGTGCATTTTGTTCCTGAAGGATACGAATCGTAAACATCAATAGAAGGCGATCGGTTAACAATAACGCGCGCGCGCGCGTCGATCGTGTGAAAATTGGCTGGCGGGATAAATTCCGCGGTTTACGACGCGATCGTGATAGTAGGATAGTGGGAGGGAGTGAATAATAAAATATGTAGAAACATTTCGTACACGGATCGCGCGCTCGCGACGAGCGGTGGTGGTGTAGATAACAGGGGGAAGCGTGCGCGCGCGGCGGCGCGCATCCGCCCGGTAAAATATCGACGTAAAACCAAATAATACCCGCGACGTTCCGATAAAATATATCACCTTTTTCGCCTCGCCAGGCGAACCGTACTGCCGTCTGAACCCCTCTCTCGTTCGCTTCTCTCGCGCTTTCGTACTTCGCACCCTCTTTGCCACGGGACCGAAAGCCACCCTCCTGGTTATCTCTATCTTCTACACCGCTCGGCGAGACCAACTTGTTGAGTAGCGACTCTCTCTCTGATTTGCTGATAGTAAATTCGCGTTATCGCGCCGAGCGGTGGGCTTTTACAAGCCGCTCTCGATTCTATCTCGTTTTTTTTTTACGATAACGAGGACGATCGTTCGGAGAGAGAACCGAAGAGCCGCGATAAGATAACGAGAGGAAGACCGCGGTGAACGTTCGAAGCGACGCTACAAGAATTTCTCACCCGTGCGACGGGCTCTCTTTACGTTTCTAAATTATTAGAGGGGAGAGAAAAGGGCGTTTATCGACAGCGTTTAACCGAACTGGTTCTCCAAATGGATAGCGAAAACGAACAAGACGGAGTAGCCTGTCGTCGTCCTCGTCGTCGTTTCGAAAATTGCGGTGGCGCGCCGCGTACGGATCGATACACGTCGGTAAACGATTTAGAGATTTCTCCGGGGAGCGCTCGGGAAATTTCTGAAATTTGCAGAATCTGCCGTAGAAGCTTTCACTTATGTACATTATGTCGGCTTGTAGCGTCACAATATGCTTCGCGATTTGTGACGCTACAAGCCGTGTTAATAAACTTGAGAAAATTTCACATTTATTACATCCCTCCATCGCTAAAACAAAGATAACGTTTTCTCTCGTTTAATATTTGTCTCGTAACGTTTACTTTAGCGTGCATTTTTTTGGAAAAAAAAACTTTTCCGAAAGAAAGCGCATGGCATCTTAAAATTGCACGATGAAAAATGGCAATATCTTTGTATTTTTATTTTTCATCTTTTTTTAGAACTCGCGTGATATTTGCGCAGCTGCGCTCGTTAATTATTATCTACAACGCACTGTGTTTTTCCCTTTTTTTTTTTTTTTTTTTTTTTTTTTATCATTCGACTCTGCTGTGTGTTACTACTAGGTTTCGGACCCGCGATATAAACTACTATCGGCACCGAATTCCACCATCGAAAAAAGGCGATTAAGCGATTTCTCGTCACATGTTATCCGCGTTGTTATGTATTACGTTTGCAGCAAGCCTCCGGCGAGTCGAGATATTTGAATAGCAAACTTTCTTTGTCCGTCATCTGAGCTAAATGCATACGCGGCTCTTCAAACGTAGCATAGAAGCGGGACCAATTAGCTCTTTATCGTGTAGAGGAATGCGGCCATTAAACTCTCGCTCGTACGGATTCTATCGGCAATCCTGTTACTTATACATCAGTCCGGAGTCCCGGTTGCGTTGCGATTCTCTACTTCTCGGAGAGCGTACGATGTACGACAAAACGTACGCGCGTTACCTCGTTTTGCGATTCTCGCTCTCCCGATTCTGCGATATATCACGTTTCGTTTCCCGTGTAAAATAAAAATAAAAAAAAAAAAAAAACAAAATTTCCAGTCGACTGTCTTCTCTAACTCGTTTAATTGAGTAAAACTGTTCAGTTCGCGTATCAACGGGAAACGTTTATGTAAAAATTGCGATCTACAAGTTCATCGATGCGCTCGCTCGTCAATGTGTGTCTCGTGTAGTTACTCGTTTTGCACTTAGCGCCGCTAGTTTATCACGAGACTCGTTCTGCAGAACTCGAAGGGATAATGATGTCTAAGCACTTTCCTGCAGAGAGAGAGAGAGAGAGAGAGAGAGAGAGAGGGGGGCTGCACCGCTGCCTCGTCGAAGTTTTCGCAGTTGCTCGGGACCTATTGTTATCCAACTACGCGAACCTGTCGAACCCGCTGCATTATTTATATCGTTGAGTGGCAAACTTGATTTGGTCCTCCCCGGCTGCGCCGAGTGCCGCTTCTTGCTCGCTTACGAGGGTTTCTCGCGGCATCGCCGATCTCTTAGTTCCTCGCATCCCTTCGCTTTTTACTGCCGGCACCAAACTGATTTATTACCTCGGCTCGCTTCAGTAAGTTTCAAACTTCCGAAACTTCCCTTGCCGATTAACCCTTTCCGGTCCGACAAGCTTTTTTCCCCTTCTCTCTCTCTTCTCGGGACACGGGGAAATCGGTACAATGAGCCGGAGAGAGGGAGGGGAAGATAGGGTAAAGAGTAACTGCTCGGAACAAAAGAACTCGATGAAGGAAGTAGCCTAAATCTCGGTATTCAGCTCTTGTAAAACTAGACCGCAACGGAATGGAAAAAAAAAATATATATATATATATATATATATATATATATACAGCAGTCAAGAGTATAAACACGAAGATATTACATGTATTCTCGGAAAAGTTAGCGAAACAGCCGAGTCTTAATCCCGCTTCTGCTACTTCGTTTTCTGTATTAAAGTACGAGCGTATCTCGCGGCAAAGTTTCGCGAAAAAGAAGTTGCAAGATGACATACGCGCGGCAAGATAAACCACATAAAACGCGAACGAAGAAAAATAACGACGCGGCGGAGAGAGAGACACTTCCGTTACCGCGAAAAGTAGAGATTATTCATAGCAAGTCATAAAATGCGAAAGGAAACCGGAATCGAAGGAAAAGAAAGGGCGCAAAAATCGCGTTTATTCACACGGAGAAAACAAACGATTCAATTTCGTGCGTGGGTATTACGTAAAGCTTCCTCTTCGGTTTTCGCGTTATAATATTGCGTTTTTCGCGTCGCGAGGAAAACACCGGCGAAATAATTACTGTCTTCCGTTCTTCGTTCATTCTCTTTTCTCTCTCTCTCTCTCTCTCTCTCTCTCTCTCTCCCTCCCTCCTACTTTTTTCTTTCTTTTTTCTGTTTCACGTCGTCGTCGTCGTCGTCGTCGTTAAAAGTTTTCATCTCGCGCGCGAAGTCCCAGCGCGTCTTATATTTTTGTCTCGGAGATACATGAACTCGAGAGCGAATGAGCGTAAAAACCGACGCTAACTGCGCTTTTTATGAGCGCAATAATACCTTTATGCGCGACCGACGCTTTAACAGCGCGGCGACGACGGCGGCGGCGGCGTGGCGAATGTCGCGTGCAGCTAACGAAACGGAATTAAAGAATCTCGTTTATGCAAACTCGTTTACTTTGTGACTAATAAATTCCGTTTCACGCGTGGAAGGTATTAATCGACCGTCGGGAGTGTACAAAGTAAATCTCCGAACGATTTTAAAACAGGCAAAACCCGAAAGTCCGCCTTTGAAATCGGTGCGGATTTTTCTCTCGTTAAACGAATTGTTTTTTTTCTTTCTCGGCGCTCGAAGCGCTTTAACAGAATAATTTAGTATTTCTATGCGGCGCGCGGTAGGTGATGAAAATTATTTCACATTGTGCTAAAATTATCAACGTTCTCGATGCAAGATTTTGATTCTCGTCTCGAAATAATCTCGGGAACGTGTCATTTAAATTACAGTCGCGAGTTTAAGAAGACATCTTCACATATATATACACACTTCCTCTATCTTCTCCATTTTTCGAAACAAGTCTTTCGTGCGGACATTTTTGAAGATCGACGAATCCCCAAAGATCTCGTTCTTGCAACGACGGTCAATCGCCGTCCCCGACATGACACACGCGGGAACTCTTCGCTCTCGATCCGAAATATTCTCATGAAATATTTGTGCCGCGCGCGCTGAGAAACCGAACCCTCGATCATGAGACGAGTTCCGACTCCCGTGAAGACCATGGATAGAGGACTTTCAGTACGTATATCTACAAGAGGATCATCGTTCGCCGCACGAGACCTCAGCGAAGTTGCTCTTTCTCTTACTCTCTTTGAGACGTTGGACGCGCGCATAACCGAACGGAAGTTGGACAATCCCGAAGATCGAAGCGGAACGAGGAAAATGAGGAAATAGGAAAGGAAAGAAGATGAAGGAAGAAGCAGAGATGTACACGAGACGTAGCGTATACGGTATATCGACCCGGTCGACTGTTTGCGAAGAGGAGTTGCCTTGTTAAATATATACCGTGGAACGGTTCAATTTCCTCGGCTGGTCGTATCTCGGGGAAATATAGGATTTCGCCGAGTTATGTACAAAACGATACACATGGGTCAGCGTAAGATGCGGTCCGTTTTCTGTGAACCGTCGCATCGCTTACACAGCGACGGGGGATCTTACGCTGCACGTGGCATACACACGCGCGCGCATTGTGCGCCCTTATGCAACACAAGAGCGTCGGTCAAGATGTGCGCGGGTGATGCTGTGCGCAAACCTTTTCCCTCTCCTTATGCAAATATACAACCGAGGTCGCGCGCGACCTCGCCGCATCTGAACCGGCAAGATTGCAAATATTTGTTGCGTTATGGCGCCTATAAATTTCGATAATCAATAGCGGTCGGTCCACCGCTTGCCACGCTGCCGTCGTCGCGGTTCACCGCGCCTATTGTCCATTCCGTTTGCCGTGTACGCTGTTGGCCAACGTGTATGTTACACAGCTGTATATTATATGAAATATATATGTATATATATATATTATATATATATGCTCGTTTATGTATATATAACATAGTACGGTTGAGGGAGAAAGAGAGAGAGAGGAAGAGAGGGAGGGAAGGAGGGAGAGAGAAGATATGAGAGGAGCTCTAAGCCGAGCTATTCTACTGCGTGATCCGCAGAGAGAGAGAGAGAGAGAGAAAGAGAGAGCGACGAGCGATTTCAGGATACGAGCCGTCCGTCCTGGTTGAATATTCGAGCCTTGTAAACACCGAAGATGTCTCGGTGTATGCCAATTGATATGCGCTCGTATCGCGTATATATACGCGAAAAATATAAACGTTATACATACGTCGAACACGAGAACACCGCGTCCGAATTGATAAAGTCTATATACGGCCGCGCTTCAATCACTGCCGTACGCCTCGTTCTCCGCCGGGATATAAAATATTTTCCGGCCGCCTGCGTGGTAACATATACGTATCCATATACATATATATATATATATATATACATGTATATACACCCCTAAGCTCTATAAATCCCTCTAGCCGCCGCTCTCGTTTCGATCGTTGGGACGAGCGTCAGCTTTAAGAAGGCCGGGAGCTCGCATTTCCACGATGAGATATCTTCGTTTCTCGTGTCGCATTGTTTCCGTGCTATTACTGTCGGGCTCGCGCCGCCGTGTCGACGACGGGCGGAAATTAAAAGTTCGCGATTTGATTCGCCACCCGACGTCGCATAAAACGCGATATTTCCATCTCCAACTGGCAGCCGACTCTTGCTAGATGACTCTATACCAAATACGATTAATGATATCTCGTGAGTGAGGCCGATGAGTTTCAGTTTGAGGTATAAAAAGATCTGTCAATCATTCGCGTGTGTTCTCTCTCTTTCTCTCTCTCTCTCTCTCTCTTTTTTTTTTGCAAATCCCGCGAGCTACGTGAGAGATTTTCTTCTCAGATATTGAGGAAAATTATTAATATATCTCACACGGGAGTTGGCGAATGACATTCTCTTAATATAAACGTGCTTGTATTATTAATTTTAGTCAACATTTGACAGCGAAATTTTACGATTATTTCAGCGGAAAAAATTCATATCTTTTTTCTCAGAAGCGTTTTTAACTTATTACTTGACCTAATACCCTTCTTGCCTCACGACTTTCTGCAAAACGCGAAGCAAAGAGAATTTCTTCTTAAACATCAAGCAGAAATTGCTATTTAATATTTTTTACGCGAGTGTAAAAAAATAATTTTGCACTTTAATATAAAATATATATAAATGTACGATTATATTTTTTTATTTTTTCTCTTTGTTTTGTAAAATCACTCTCTGTAAGCTTTCTCGCTCGTCAGTGTGCATTACAAACGATCAACTTTCAATTACTCGGTCGGAATACAAACGTGTATAATATTAGAGCTTATCTGGTTAGAGAGAGAGATTGACAGGGGCATGGTTGTTCACCGGCTCTCGCCATTGCGGTTCTAAGCGTTTACAACAGATCCGTTGTGTGTTCGCGCGCGAATTGCAACCGCGTCCCGACGCATGTGTCTCTCTCTTCCTTGGTCAGGCCGATTTTGGAAAAAATCGGTGGCGGCGCGCGTTAACGTGCGCGGCATACAACATCCGCGGGGCTACGAGGCGCGCGTGTAACGGCACTCCGCCGGAGCGGCTCGGTAATTTCAGAATGCCGTCGGAGGCGCGCGTTCAACAATGGCGCGGTAATGCGAACGTCAGCCGTCAACTACTTGATTGCGTATTGTTGTACGGGCCCGGACCGGCCCGGCTCGGCTCGGCCCAGTCCGCGCGCATACAATCACCCACTTTCACGGAACATCCGCGCTCTCTCGCAAAACCAACCCTCCCCTTCCTCTCTTCGCACGTCTCTCTCATCTCCTTTTCATCCCCGCGAATTCTCCATTCGTATACGACAGTCCGCGTGACTCCCGCTGCTTTCCTTCAGCTGATTCCACGCACACTTTCTCTCTATCTCTCTCTGTCTCTCTGAAAGACGTTTTTCTTTCTCTTTCTTATTTTCTCTTCAGTTTTTCCCTGATATTTTCGCATGTCTCCCCCACCCCTACAAAGTTCACCAAGAAGCTATTCTCGTGTCTCACTCTCTCGTTGCCCTCGAGCGAAACTAGCGTCATGGTCGACGTAGATGAGGACGTCATCCCGCTCGTTTCTTTACCATTAATTTAAGCTTTTCCGCTCTCTTTCTCTCTCTTTCTCTCTTTTTTTCTCTATCTTTCTCTCATCTGGTGTTTTTGCATTTCCGTTCTCTTCTCTATTCAGTCGGCACATTGTGATGTGCCGACACGTGTTGTGAGACGTGTTTTGTGTAATGAGAGAAACTGTAATTAACAGTATCTCTGATAATTATAATGATTGATGGATTCAATTATAATCGGATTATTGCGTATCATATGTTATTCTATTATTCATAAGACCATCACTCTCTCTTTATAAACATATCGTCGTTCTTCTACGACACAAAATATTATAACAAAAATATTGAATTAAATTCAAACAAGAGAAAATAAAAAGTCAATAGATAGAATCTGCTCGCTATTGAGCTTTTATTTTCTCTTGTTTGTATTTATATTATACAAGCGTCTCGCACACTATGAATTAAATTTTTTTAAATTAACTTTAATACTGTGAACGTTTTTTTTTTTTTTAGTTATGTATTTTGTAAATTATTGTAAACCCTGGACATTTATGTCTGACACGATTTGTTTATTGGTTAAAACGTTACAAAGAGTCTGTCAAAAATTCATGGAGCTTTATTCGACATATCGTATTAAGGA
The DNA here is from genome assembly GCA_014839585.1 of Pseudomyrmex concolor. Classification (NCBI taxonomy): domain Eukaryota; kingdom Metazoa; phylum Arthropoda; class Insecta; order Hymenoptera; family Formicidae; genus Pseudomyrmex; species Pseudomyrmex concolor. The sequence continues at coordinate 2,808 of QVOB01027253.1, read as the reverse complement.
AATAACATTAGTTTTAATTTATTTTTTATTTTTTTCGAAATTCTTCCACTAAATAGTTAATCAGATTTTTTTTTTTTCACTTTCAAGAATCTCTCGGACATTAATGTCCGGCGTTTACGGGATTAGAGTTAAACACATCTTTACTTTACAACACCTTTGCTTTACAACACTCATACATTAAAAACTTCCGTATTTTTCAACGATTGTAAGGACTTGCGTGCGCGAGATATGTTTTGTGTAGATAAAGGGACATGATGAGAAGGTACGCGGCATGGACGCGGTGGTCGGTGGCATTTTTTTCATGACATAAAAGCGAAACGATCTGAAACGCGTCTTGCGAGCGCGCAACCATCTTCAGCAATTATATCTGAGACTTGAGCGAAGCCCGCGGCGACGAAACGGAAAAAAGGAGCGGAACGCGCGCTTGTCCGCACTTCTTTCTCTCTCATCCCCATTTTCTTCCCTGTTTTGTCGCAGCTACTGTCTTTCACTTCGGTTTACCTTCACCATGCGCCATGATGACGATGGTGATGTAAGGTTTAATAAAGCCCCCGGGATGTCGTGCCACGTTATGCATACTATAGCGTGCGAAATTTATGTAAACACAGCCATTCGTCCCGCAGAATCTGTCGGGGTCTCACACTCTTTCTTCTATATCACGCACCCCCTGCCTGTCTGAAATCCTCACGTAGCCGTAAGTCCCTTTATGTCTTTTTAATATTAATCTTTGTCTCTTCTCTCACGACAGTTGCGTTGGAGTGCCACGTGCGGCTGATCGCGAAACGATTGTCTCTTCCGTCTCATCGTTACCGCCCGACGCGCCGTTCGTCACAACGAAAACCGAAACACATTGCACAGCTGCATTCAAATGCATCACTTCGAATTGCGCGCGATGTTTCCGTTTCGAAAAGCATTTAGTATTTTTTGTCCGCCCGGTTTTTTTCAGGGTTAATCAAAACACTATTCTGACCGCGGTCAAACACCCGATTCTAACACAGAGAGATCTTTTTGACTTATTGTTTTCAAACTGCGCGAATACACACACTGTGCGTGTGTAAATATATTTTTTCTTTTTATTTTATAGAAAATACAACAAAATTATTAAATTAATTAACTCATACATACTCCTGTAAATAATAAAGAAGATTGCTATTTTAGTTTCCTCTCCAGAGTATTTTAACGCACACATCATATTACGCTAATTACATTACGCAAATTTGTGCCGATGGATGGTTTAAAATCTATCGGATTACAGTGTAATTATATATATTTGGAAAATAGTTTTATAAATTAATATCGTGTTTGGAGAAGAGGAAGGGAAAGGGAGAATATTCGTAATTTCCACATTCGTATTTTCCACATCGGGTCAAGGAATTCTAATAATAATACTGTTATCGAGTTGCGCGGGAGTTCGATTTTCTCCGGGGACTTCCCGTATTTGTAACAAAAATATAAGCGCAATGTGTAAAAAACGCTTTTCGCAAGACTGTATACTTTTAGATGCGATGTTAAATAACGCGTCCGGCACGGCGTAACGGCGGCGACGGCGCGCAACACCGTCTCTTTCTTAGTTCGCGATATTTATACAATGTAACGCCACGCGCGGACTTTCATACCGCCATTTCCGCGTGTCCCGAGAAAGATATTGCCGCGGCAAGAATGCGCAAGAAGAGACAGCTGCTTTTATAAGGTCGGTTGCCGTAGCGGACGCGAATAATATACAGGGGAGCGACGAAATCGCGCCGATATAATGCGCCGAGAAATACTGCGTATTTCTTACTTCTCCTCTTGCTCGAGCAGCTCTTGAGTCACTGCAGGAAACACGTAGGCAAGCGGCGGAGAAATTGTAAATACGATATTTGGCTTTGCGTTTACTAAACGCTCCGCGTTTTCTTTTGCGCGACCGCGCCAGCGACGGTTGCATTGACGATGCGGTTATTTAACTTCGCGCTTTTTTTTTTTTTTTTTTTTTTTTTTTTTGATTTTATCAATGCGTATAATTTTTATTCAATTATTCTTTTCAATATCACAAAAGTAAATATATATTTTCGACAAACATACGAAACTTTAAAGCTAACGGTGATGTTAGTTTATTTATGAATATACGTGAATACACGCGTGTACGTTCAGTCTTTAAAAAAAAAAAACGTTTGATACAATTTGTGAAAATTAAACGAATTTCTTTTCTTATTGAAACAACATTAAATGACTTGGAGTAATCAGTAATGACGCGGGAAATGTGATTTAATCGGTTTGTACCTAAAATCTCGTATGAGTTCTCATCTTCACGGACAAATGTGAAACAACGCTGAGAAATTACACCGCAATTTTTTAAATTTATATAATTAACATTTCTTCGCTCGTGTCTTCCCGAGTTCTTCGAAATTTAGCGTGTTTTTTTTTTTTTTTTAGTGCTCTTTCAGTCTATATGAACTTATCTTTATAGAATTAGAACCACCTCTTTTAAAACTTGATCTTCTATATAATTCGAAATATAAATAAACGCCGAAATGTTATTTTGAACCTATCAGAGCAATGCGCAGCATAAGTTGAGGATTAAGCCTTACTTTAAAACTGTTAGCAGAAAAAAAAAAAAGAAATTTCGGACGTATTGTAGCGTCAAAGTAGCATCTACTTTCTCTCTTACTCCTGCATCAAAAAAGAGGAATTGAAATTCAATGTAGACGCTAAATTTCGACTCAGGTATTTATTTTCGTATACGTCGCGCAATAAGCGTCGCTCGACACCTACGCGCGTCTCCCTCTATCATAAATTAAGTTCTTTAAGTGATTTTGTTGCCTGTGAATT
>QVOB01027252.1:0-15660 GCA_014839585.1 Pseudomyrmex concolor | reverse complement strand
AAAGACCAAGAATAAAAGCATTCATCTTATTAACATTCTTTCCTTAGATTATTGCTGATTAATAATTAAACAGATTGATCTTGAACTTGTACAAAAACGTTTCACGTTTTGTTTACATGATATTAAAATTTAATAATCTAACATATCTGAAATATGAGAGAAAAAACACGCAATTGTAATTTATAATGTAAGATTATAACATCGATTTTCCGCGATATGTCTTGCACACACATGTAATATGCACAAAAGATAACTTTGCCTTAACGTAACGCGAAAGTGTTTGTTACAAGCGCCTGATATGTCACTGGTATCAAGAACACGACGTCGCGCTTCCACGTCGCCACAGGCTGATGGCTCTCTACGCTGCATTATTATGTCAAGTACGTGATAGAAAACGAGTCACATCTTTTGAACGTTGATTTCGCGCTCTGATGTAATTACGGCAACTTTGGTGCGTCTCCGTAAAGTGTAATAGAAGAGCAAGAACGATAGCGGATGTCTTTACGCCGTATTGAGCAATATTTTTGGAAATATATCGCATTAATATTTAAATAATTAAAACAATGTCGGCATTTTCCGCATAATAATGTAAGAATCTTTTACGTTAGCTTTGCATAGAAACAATAAAGAAAAGCTCACAATCGATACAATGTATTGCGCTTTCTGTAATGTCAGTACGCAAATTGAGTAGTTCATAAACTCGCACATTCGCGTGATAATTAAATTCGTGAATTTTTCTCGAACACTCAGTTTTTTTCGAAACGGATTTAATCGACAGATAATTAATTAATGTTATATTCTATAAATTTCTGATCAAAGTTCACTGCTTCCTCTCGCGCGCTTCCGTGAAGTTGCAGTCAGCTGGCGTTTTATCGGTTTTGCATTACCGGCGTCTGTTTATGCGACCACGTGTAACTTGATTTATAACGCCCAGGAAAGATCTCTACTGGCGTTGTGCCACATATACGCTACTTACGCAGTTCATAAACTCTGCTTTCGTAGAGTAAGATAAGATGAGAAGAGATATAGGCGCCTTTATATGCTAGGCGCTCTCTCTCTCTCTCTGGGAAAATTCCCTCAAGCGCAACACAAACAAAAAACATTGATCAAAATAATAAAAATAATAAAAATAAATGAAAGAAAATGAAAGAAAAAGTTTAAAAAATGTTAAAAGTAAATATGTATAATTAAATATGTTAAAAGTAAATGATAATATTAAAAGTAAATATGTATAATTAAATATAAAAAAAAGAGTAATAATATTGAGAAATAAAAAAATAAAAAATCAAAATCAAATAAGATAAAAAAAGAAAAATAATAATAATATCTAAAGTAAAAGTGATTAATTATCGAACGTTAAGAGCAATTCGTACAATCTTCTTCTAAAAATGTAGTGAGGAACATTGCGAATGTTCATCAAAATATTATTCCAAAAATCTACTGGACATGTCTGAAAGATCTGAACAGTACGACAAAGCAGAAGAATAAGATCTTTCAAGACACGAATATTACGCTGTGTGAGAGATTGCTTAAATTCACAAGTACCAAATAAAATATAAGATCATATTTCTAAAAGTTTAAATAATAAACAATCAACGTAAAACATCCATCTTAATTTCACCTTAAGCCAGCGTAGTTTTTTATAATATGGTGAAACATGTTCGCGTATCATCTCACTAAACTACAGTAAAGTGCATCATATCGTACGCGGTCAGGAGAAGTAATTCTACTCCCAGCTGTCTCCTATTACCCGCGCCGTTCTCTTCCGGTTTCCGCCAGCGGCCCTCCCTCTAAAAAAAAAAAAAAAAAAAACGTGGTAGTAAAAGGCTAGAGTAGAACTACTTCTTTTCTGACCGATATGGTGCACTCTACTGTACTGATGTGAGACTGATTGTGCAGCGAGCGATAGAAAGGGAGCGGTGAGGCGCATTATCGTCACATCACGTAACATCGCGCGCGTGTGCGCTGACACATAATTTTACATGACATAATGGGTACCATGTTCCCATGCGATCTTATATGGTGTCCCATATGAGAAGTTTGCAAGGAGCACATACCTAATATTGTCGCGTCGCGACTGTTAAGTCACGTTCGGGGCACACGCACGATCTACCACTTCCGCGCCGTCGTCGTGACGTCTCATTCTCAAAATCCACCTACGTAAGCATACTGTCAAGAGAAATCAGGAGAATCTTCTGACGGGAGGGAAGGCAGTTTACACGCATGACGCGTCGCTCCGTGCTTTATCTAATAAACTAATGTTTGACAGACGTACATAAATAAAATTACGTTATTTTGTCTTCGTAGAATGTCTTGTTTTTTCTTAAATTGTCACGAATAGTGTCGTTAAATACGAAATATCGTATTGTACAATTATAAAACGATGGATTAAAAACAAAATTCGCTTGAAAGAGCACTATTGTCACACAATTGTACAATAAAAATGTCATTGTTTTTTAAATACAACTTGAAAATTTTCACGTCATGTTTTACTTTTCTCTCCTCACAAAATGGAACGGAAATGAAACGTCTGATATTTTATGATATATGGTAACGTATTGCCGAGTATTTATTGTTATTTATCGCGACTCGTAAATTCACGACTAATATGGCAACTGCGTGTAGCAAATATTTTTCCATTTGCCGAAACGCTGCGATAATCCGAGCGTGAACGAATATATTCCAAACTTTTACATCGAGTACATGCACCTTGAATGTTTGTACATACGAAGACGGCGCGGCCGGCAGATGAATATCGTCACTCGTAAATTCGCGTTGAATTCACAAATGAGTGTTTGTCGCGCGACACCGCCTGGATTTTCGTGCAAATCTAAAACGTCGTGTGTAGCGACACGCGACAAATTGTTTTCACAGCCGCGGGATAAAAATTATCGTGTGCGCACGATATAGATGTTCGTTCGCGAACGCGCGCACAGTGAAACATGACAAGGAATGAATTTGATTTGCGAAAAATAACGCGAGTTCCAGAAACGATACGTTAGCTGACGATCGTTCCTGTTTATATGCCAACCTGCCGCTGCCATGCCGCATTATGGTACATCGTGCGAAAGCGGCTATTTGTCTTTGTCAGATTTCGGATCTGGATCTCTCGTATTTCTTTCTCGCCTTGTCTACGTGTGTATATGACGACAATACGGTATCATACTCACATAGTTGAGATTTAATGCAAGTGTAAATATATAGTTTAAAAACAAACAAATATATAGTTTAAGCAAACAGACAATTTAACTTTCGGAACAAAGCAAGTGCGCAATATTTTATTGCATTTTATCGTATTCCGCTGTATGTATATATTTTGTTGCAAATGAGCGACGCAGAGATTATTCATTCTTTTGTCCGCGTGCAGAAAATTTCGCGATACAATGAATAGGTGCGCGTCAGGATGAGCGCATTAGCGACTAATTAATTAAAATAATTTAATTTTTTTTTTGCAGCATACAAATGTTAATTTTATCAATTAAGATTTACATTTTCGAATAAGTTTTACGTAAAGAAAATGTTTTGTGTAACATTACCAAGAAAAATGAAATTGAACAAAGATTCATTAACGAAGTATCGACATACCGTCAAATATATCTAAGCATTTATTTAAAATTACAATCTCATTGTTTACCTTTTATTGTTTGCTGTAATTGAATTTTATCCATAAATACAATAATTTTAATTATATGTTTTGCGCAATGTTAAAGTAATTTTGTAATTCGTGGTTCAGATTAATTGAAAAGCAAATATTGCGATATCAAATTTTTGCAAATACTACTTTTGCTCGTAAATATAGAACTTAACAAAAGAAAAACAAAAAAAAAAAAAAACAAAAAATAAAAAAATAAAAAGATTTGATGGTCACTGCTACAATTATTTTGAAAAGTATTTTATTATGTATGGAAAAAATAGATTGACTTTGTGTGGACGGATAAAAAAGTCGATATGCGTGCTACATGGTTGCTCAGTTGGTGGACCGTCACTTTTTTTTCTGCTCTAAAAATAGAGGTTAATAAATCCTCTTTGAAACAAAACGCCATTGGTTCATTTTTGCAACACGTGTCGCACATTTTCGCAGCATGTGAGCGTCACCAAGATTAAAAGGAAATCCTTCCAGCAGCGACGTCGACGCGGTATTTAATCCACAACAGAACCGGCTAAAAAAATCTCTAAAACGCGACGTGAGAGAAGGAAGGAAAGATAGGGATGAAGAAACGTGAGGTAATTAACATCCCATTTTATCGCGAATCCGTTACTGGAAAAAGCGACGCGCTCGCTGCAGCCATTTCCGCTCGCGAAGCGAAGCAATGCCGCTAGTAGAAGATAAAAAATCCGATGAATTGAGGCACGAGGATCGTTCCGCAAACACTTCACTCTTTTCGAGCACCTTTGAAGCAGGGATACTCGAAAACTCCGGAGGCAACGATTTGTACGCGCGCGAAAGTTTGAGCTTCTCTCCTTTCTCTCTCTCTCTCTTTCTCTCTTCGTCCTCTATTAAATTATTATCTATTATCTTCTATTACCGCACCTTGCAGTCTGTTGCAATTTTCTCATTTGTGCACGATACACTTGACGAGATTTTCCTCTTTTTTTCTCTCTTTTTTCTTTCTCGTTTTATATTTTTTTTCTGTTAATTTTACGAGCTCTTGGCTAAAGTCAGGAGCGCGTCAATTGTTCCCGTGACTAAATATTTCGCTGATATGTATTACCGTTGATTTAACGATAAGTTTTACGGCAAGAATAATTCGCGCAGGTTCGCGTTACTTTTCGTTTAGTTTTATTTTTTTCATGGCTAGTGAATTTATTTGCACGTTTCATCGAGCAGTCGATCGCCGCGAATGAGCGGCGTGATACGATCGACTTCGTTAATTTCGATATTAATGATCGGCTAGTGCATTGTTTATCTGTGAAGTTACACAGCCGTGTACCTATAAAGTTCATACACAGATCGAACGAATGCTCATCAGGAAAATTTTCAATGCAACAATAGCAGCTGCCGAAAACAATTACGAAACGCTACATTACGTTAATTATTACTGTTGCTATCATTGACACGACATCGGCTTATATACAGTTTCTCTTTTTTTTTTCCACGCAACGACAACGACAACCGAGCGAATAAAAAAACAAAGAAAAACACGCGCTTGTAAATTTTTTGAAGTAAATACAACATGTCACGTTTCGTTATTATTATACATGCAATATGTGTGCGCAGTGCAAAAACAAAATATATAATATATATGTAGTAAGTATATTATATAAACATCAGCGTATGGTTATCTCAGAGCGACGTTTAGATTTTTTCTCTTCATTGAAAATGCTTTTTATTCAAGTAATACGTACATACGTATATACTGAACATTATATGATAATTATATTTTACATAAAAAATACATACACATACTACACATTATAATAATTATATTTTATATAAAAAATACAGTTCCTTTCCGTATGAAAGAATAATAAGAAAAGCACTATCACTGAGTGAAATGAATGTTGCGTTAATGAATTTTGTAAATCCTTTTCACATTAGAGAAATACGACTTCCATCCATACGAGTAATATGTCCCGGTTATGCAAATTATCGAATCCGCAGTACGTATTCAACGCACGTCCATTATCAACCGCAGTATGCAACTCCCTATTGTAACCACCTCCTCAAGTAAGTCCGAGACACAATGGGAACATTGGAATAAGAGGCACAAGCAATAAATCATGATATTACCAATATCAAGTGATATTAACTCTTGAGCCCTTATCATCATTTATGCAAAAATCCTCCAACCGTATAAAAAACTCGGATAAAAGATATGCAAAATGTGAAAAATCAAGTGTTTCATTGTACAAGTATGTATTACATAGGACATTTTTTTCGCTGCGTGAAGCCGAACTAGAAATCTATCTCAAAACTGGTTCAAAACCTTTGTGTGTAACGATGCAAAAATATTTAATATTGCATGTAATCAAGTTTGATAAATTTAGCCAAAATGTAAATTATTCTTCGTTTTAAGGTTCTATCTTTCGCGGCGCTTCGTCCGAACGCGGAAGGAGCAAGTGTTGAGACTTAAAAGCACCGGAAGCGACTCTTCAACGGTGGGAGGAAAGGGCGAGACTGTTACGACACGACAACCGTGAAACGCCAAAAGTGTGTTTGCCCCTCGTTCGAGAATGATCGGGGAATGATAGCGAGCGGCGAACGAGAGAGCGCACAAGCGGGGGGTCAAGAGATTGTTCCGTGAGATTGAATCCCGGCGTAACGGCGCGGGGGTGAGTTTCTGAGGAAACCGGCCTTGCGTGCCGCGGCCGATAACGATAAGTCTGTGGCTTAGCTTAAGGAAAATAAAGATAAATGGCGGTATTTCGTGAGAGACAAATTGAAAACGGACGATGCGAGCGAGCGAGAGAGCGGCATCGTCGACGGCATCGTCGACGGTTGCTTGTATCTCTGTGTATGTGTGTGTGTGTTTCATGTATATATGTACATATATATTGGTATTAGTGCTTTGCGCGCATTGCCAATAACCGATCGCCCTCCTTCCTCTTCGGCGAGCCTTCGAGTATTTCTCCTGCTTAATTGCAACAAGCACGGCTCTCAATCAGAAGAGAAATGGTGCCCGGGACTGCCAATATCTCGGCGAATGGACACGTTCAGCGTGATGGCGGACGGGTTTGCCGAGAGAGGTTACGGCAGACGGTTATAACGATCTCGCGACAGCGTTGCCACGCTATTAAATCGGACAAAATTATTACTCGATTCTGTGTGACATACGTAAATATATTATTTAACAAATATTAATATTATTTAATATATTATATTAACAAATCATTATACATGTATATAATTTGTCAATAAACAAATTATTATACATGTATATAATTTGTCAATAGTTCTTTGCAAATTTCCGAAATGATTCGCATTTTTTTAGAGCAATTAAACTATACCGATCTCGTTCGCTTTGGCTAAGTTATTACATATTCTTTTTGTCGTGATGTATGTACTTTGTACATGTGTAATTTGATATATGTACGTGCAATCCATGAACTATTATTACCGTAAAAAATTAAGCTCGTGTTGATCTTGTGAAATAAAACAATGATTGAATAGATAATTAGCGCGTAATAAGTAGCGTTTTAGCTAAAGTTTTATAATATTCTTCTAAACTAAAAGCATCCGTATACACGGTTTCATCGTGGCGGTCGTGCGCTCGTCGTGCGTATCATCTTGTTTCTGTAAATATACACATGGCATGTGTGGACGAGCGCGCGCAACTAAATTCTCAAATTAAAAAAGCGCATCACCGAGAATAATGCGACGTCGACAATGAAAATTGCACGAATTTGTGCGCGAATTACTCCGGTAGTCCAATTCACCTCGATAAGTGTAATCAGCAACACGCAGTCATTTAATCGGCGCGTTTATATTCCGACGCTTGCACACGGCCAATTTTTCCGCCGCGTCGCCGCGCGTAATCGGATTTTCTTTGGCTGCGACTACAATTAAAACTTTTTACTGTAACGTATAAAATTCTGTAAAAGTATTAAAGTCATTAGAGTTGATCAGGTAATTTTGCAAAACTGCCACGTTTGTTAGGAGACAGGTATGCGCGTAATATTTTTGGTTCGAAATGACACGTTAATCTCTGCGTCTCGCGTTTCCCTTACATCCGTTTTTAAAGCATCACACGGTGGTTATGCGCTCTCGTTGCTAGCGATTAAAGCCGTAACAAGCGCGCGTGATTTTATCGAACATTTCTAATGAAGTGCGGAAACAATTAATGACGCATTATCGCTCCTATCATATTAATCGCGATCGCGCGACGTGTCGGTGGTGGCGAAATTCGACGGCCTCGTGAAACCTGCATATCGATCACTTCAATGTGATTGCGTATAGAAACGGTGCCACAATCGCGAACAGATGTATAATATTACTTGACTTCGAAAAAATTCCGGAATAAACGTATTAATCACTTGTAAACATATTAGGTACCCTGTCTAAGACAAAAAATAATATTCTCTCTTTCTCTCTCTTTCTATTTCTCTCACCAAACTTTTCTTCCAAAAAAGTTTCGAACTTTTAAATCGATTTGTAAATTAAAAAGTTTTATTTTTTTCCAGAATACCATTATTACATATACGTCAGTTTTAAATCTGATTATTTTTGTCGCGCGCTGTGAACTTCTTGAATTAAAAATTTCATTTATTTTTGCCGCCTTGAGGTGACACTTGAAACTAAAAAAAAAAAAAAAAAAAAACAAGGGATTGATATTTTTTAATTGGATTAATTTTATGGATTTCGCGTATTTTCTTGAAATCTGTGTCCCGTAATAATTTATTACTTTTATACGCTTTTTAAGAATCTGTGTCATTCTAATTACATTAATAATTTCTCAAGTTATCATCCGTATTCTCAGTCGTTTTGCTACGACGGCAATAGAGAAGGTTTCCTTAATAGCGCAAAAAGAAGAGTTCAAACGGAGTAAATATCTCTCTCCAGTTTAACCGGAAAACTAGCGAATGTCACAAGCAGCGCCCTTACATTCGCCACTCTAGAGGTAACTTATGTAATTACCCGGTCGTACTTTCTCCAGTCTCTCTTTCTTTCTTCTCTCTCTCTCTCCTTACTTCCCGCTCTCGGGCTGCGTTCTCTCACCTAGTTTTCGCGCCGGGCATTAACAGCTCCGAAATCGAAATTTGTGCAGAGTCTCAAACGACCGCAATTCGCGCGATCGTTTCGGGTCGTACGTTTCGGGATGCGAATTTACCGCGAAAGCGCGTCAGCGCGTTTTAGTGAGCGTCGCTCAAGTAGCGATCGAGCGCAAATGACACGAAACCCGATCGAACGAGCCCGAGCGAGCGCCGTCGCAAAATTATATGTTGAGCTCTTGACTTCGAAATATATTAACTCGGCCGGGATTAATTTCTCGTCATTCGGATAAAGTTTAACGAGAGCAAATAACGCAAACGCATTAAATATTACTGCTAATATTATTCCTACACAGAATTGTTAATAATGCACGACACGAGCAGAAAACTAATTTCTGCCGCACATGTGGGTGATTTAGTTTCATGTGATTATGATGTTTGACATTGACTGACAAAAACAAGAATCGTATTTACAAACAATTTAAAATTACGTTACACGTAAGAGAAAAAATTTGAGAATGAGTAATAAAAATATATTACGTAGTATTAGAGAAAATTTGGTACTATCACTAGACGAGAGAATTATTTTCGAATAGAGAACGATTAATTCTACTCAATATATTTAAACCAACACAAATTAAACTGATCGGTCGATTAATCGAATTGGTCTGAGAAACTTATTGGGTCGTATTATACAAAGTTCGGTACCTACATCCAACTCAATGCACGCAATAACTACACATGACTACTAATCATCCTTGTATTGATTCTAATGTGGAAATTTAATTTATTGGCCCAGCGAGCATCGTAAATACACATAATAATGCGTCCGGGGAATGCCCGGAGCGTTCAAAATGAATTTTTGTGCCCTGCTTGCAACGCAATTACAGACGTAGTGATAAAACGCACACATTCAAACGATTCTTTTTACCTTCGGTATTTTCTCTTTACGAGCTACAAGAAAGCAATTCAATTCTATGATTAGCATTAAGAAGAAATATGGAAATTTTCACTTTGATCTCTTACTTACGAGAAAAGAAGACATTAATGCATTCTTCTATTTCCTTGCATAAAATTGTAATAAATTGAACATAATCGTACCTATTGTAATAATATTCTGAGAAAAACTCATCTGTTTGTGAACGCGTCGAAATTTTGAGATTATATGTTTCTCCGTTTTGATCTACACAACATATTAAAATTGTAAATTCCGCGGATAAAGAGATCCCTCGTCCTATCTAAATTTATATAATTCCAAAGTTTGTACGTATGTAGGTAAAAGTTTCTTGCAGTTGAGTAAATTTATCGAGATCCGTTTTCTGAGAGAGAACTTACCTCTCTCTCTCTTACCTCTCAACTACCTCTCTCATACACATTTATCATACACTATATCGTAATGATTCAGCGGATTGAATAAAAGATTTGAAAACCGGATAAACGAAACAAGCGAAACATATAATCCTGGGTTATAAAAATATTCGGTGAGTGCATAAATGCCGACCTCAACGTACGTCGTATTTGTCATCCGAGCGATTTAGCTCAGTGCTTCTCAAATTTCATTTGACGGTAGAATGTAATTTCAATCTTTTTCTCAGATGTCGTAAAAATTTAAATAAGACTTCTCTCAAAGAGTCAGCGCAAGCGTCGAAATAATAAACAAATGCAGTTTTCGTTGAATTAATAAATTTATTTATACAAATCAATATTTACATTTAAATCAATATCTGTCGACGTTTACCCAGTATCTCATATATATGCAATTTTCCTACTCCTTTCTCTCCTCTATGAATAAATTTTGAGGAAATCATTGACGAAAAAATTGTTTTGTTTTTCAACTTCAAAGTTTCCTAAACACATGCGCAAATGAATTTCCCGAACTAGATCGAACTCAGTCAATATAGAACCGTTTTGCCTTTCTTCTTATTTAACCTAACCTAATTTGAGAAACACTGGTTTAGGTGACCACGGATAGCTGCCGTGCATAGTTTCGGCTTCCCGAACGCACTCTCGCTCCGATAAAGGGATGTAGCTTTGCGGACTGACGGCGAGGCAGGGCGGGAGCAAGAAGGAAAGGGGGTCAAAACGCGGACCACGCGATTCTGGTCGACGGTGACAGCCAAAGCGTAGGAGTGTCAGGACGTGAATGGAATTGCGAGCGGATCGGCTGCGTATATATTCCTGCCCGTTTACATTTATATTCCGTTCGGGACCCGCAAGCGTTCGCACGCTCGATCCGCCGGCCCTATGCGAAGTGTATTTGCGCAAGCTTCTTCTCTTTTCGCGCGCGCTCTCCCTCTTTCCTCTCACCGCCGCTTTCTGTGTGTAAAAGTTCCTATCTTGTCACAATTCGACCGCGCGTCTGACGTTTGAATCGCTTCTAAATCCTTTAGTTCCATTTTTCATACTCCCGTCTCGCTGTCTCCATTGACGCGATTCGGATTTCGTTGGATCAAACACGCGGCAAGGATAGATGCAATAGATGTAGAGTCCACGAGGACAGGGGGGGCAGATGGTAGTGATATCGGTTGGCCTTTGAAACAAAAATTTGCTTCCGGACAAAGTTAGAATTTTTAGTGCGAGTCTGTGCATTAAAGCTGGCTTTTCGATCCTTTGATTCTCTTTGCTCGCGATAAGGTTTGTTATCGCTTTTCACATGATCAAAGAACTGTCAAGAAAACCGTGTGTGTGTGTGTGTGTGTACTTTTTGGGAGGATACATATACCGAATTTGCCGCACAGTGACCAAGTCATATTAGAATTTATACGAACGATTTTTCTTTCATCGCAATAAATTGCGCGGTGGCAGATTTTTCGATGAAAAATAGAGAACATAACTTGTTTGAATTTAGTTGTAAATGGTATCCCATCTTTTTTAAACGCACATTTACTTTTATACCTCTATATATTAAAATACTAAATTAATTAAAAAGCGCATTATTATTTAAAAGTTGTTTAAACGTTGTAACACAGCAACTCTATGTGAATAATTGGATGCATAAATAGCGCTTAATTAATTATTACTAGCTAGATCACTGTTGCACGCGTTATGAAAATCGTTCTAGTCGCTCGTATATGATACGTATCGAATGTGAACGTAGTTTCCTATAAACTGGAATAAATGTCAGGCGGAGAAACAACGCGTGTGTATGCAATAACGTTATGCAAACCGGTAGGATTCAGCTTATCGTAAACGGGTGTTATATACAGATGATCAAACCAAACTAGAAGTTGAGTTTGAATTCATATAAACTACGCAAAAAATACACACATAAAAAAATATATCTCGAAAACAATTTTGAGTTTTCAATCTTTTATGTAATTATATTCATTCATTCTTTGTACACATAGCTATTTACCATCAGTATAGCTATTTACTGTTAGTTAGAAACTAAGATGTTAATTAAGAAAAAGGCTCGCACCGGGAGAAGAAAAATGTTGCGACTGCGAATTCAAAGAACATACGTAACTCTTTTAATTTCTCACCAGGACGCAGAGGCACGTAGCAACCGTGTCTTTAATTAAGTAATTTTACAACGTCGAATGTTAATGCTTATATCACTACGAGCGGTGTAAAAGCATCCGGGGGTATTGTCAGTTTTATTTGCCCGATCTATTATACAAAAGAAAATTACGCTCATCTTTGATGCGG
Source organism: Pseudomyrmex concolor (assembly GCA_014839585.1). Taxonomy (NCBI): domain Eukaryota; kingdom Metazoa; phylum Arthropoda; class Insecta; order Hymenoptera; family Formicidae; genus Pseudomyrmex; species Pseudomyrmex concolor. The sequence goes on along the minus strand of QVOB01027252.1, from coordinate 3,363 downwards.
GACACACAGCGTGAAGAGCTTTTCTACAGCGCGCGCTTTGTCGTTTAAACGTCCCTTTAATATCGTAGACCAGAGCGTTAAGGGGACGTGTATCGTATTTCTCACACATTCTTGCGACGCAAATAAGAAAATACCGAACCGTTAAAGTCCGGCGCTTTTGCTTTTACCGCGACTCGTCTTTCCGGCGCGATATCATGGCGAGGCGCGCGGAATGTCTTTTACGAAGTAAGTTGCGCGCGCGCGTGACAGCTAGAGAATATTTGTTATAACGTTACGAAACAACTAATCCGTTTCGAGCGCGGGCGGATTGCCGGGCTGGCCCAATTTACGACGTCGACACACTGGTTGTATGTATCTCTCGCTTTTGCCACAACGTCGCTCATAATGCAACACAACAGAGCCGTATGCTTTTTGATGTATTGCACGTAGTTCGAGTATATAGATAATGGTACGCGCGCGAAACACATCGTTTGCAAAATATCAGGGTGCGCTGGATATACATATTATTACACATATATACACGCACATATGTTTCATGAATGCATCAAAGTATGCGATTGCAAGCGTTAATACGAGACGCTTTGTGATTATCTCTCTCTTTCTCTCTTTCGTTATCTCTTCTTTCTCTCGCTCTCTTGCGCGCGCGCAGTGTTATCGTATCTCCGGTAATATTCAATGCAATCTCTGCAATTAGAATTAATTAACAAAAGTAGAGGTTCATATTATTGAGATATTCGTATTATTGGTGAGTTTTATACAAACGCCACTACACTTTTTTGAACACCTGTACGTTTATTGTACAATTACACATATATATGTAACATTTGCGCTGAGAAAACTTGAAAACGATACGCGTAAGTCATCTCTCATTTAGAATTGAGATTTCGCATCTTCACAGAAATTGCGTAAGACACATTTGGTAATTTTTTGTAATTCGATCTGCGTGTCTGCGCTGTTGAGGAACAAAAGGCAAATTAATGAGGTTTCGAATTCGTGCAAAGACCTTCTCCCCGTTCGTGTCGCTTCACGGTCTCACGAAACTGGTTTTCATTCTCTTGAAGACGAATTTGGGATACACCTTCGGTCTTGCAAGAATTTTGAGACGCCTCGAGCACTTCGCCTTTAATGCCATTGGCGACACGGTGAAAGCATCTTCGCGTAGGTCCGTTTCTAAGCCCGCTGGACGTTGGGCGGGTTTCGCCAGGGCGATTATTCTCTCGGAAGCTGCGGCATTAAACATTACACCGAAAGTCTGAGAACGGTCAATCCCGCCCATTAACATCGGTTTTCTCCGTACCCGGTTTATTCTTATCAACGAGCTTACAACGCCGAGGGACCAAGACTAACTGTATCACATTTATGAAACAAACTGTTTCGTGCGGTTTTAACGATAACTATAATCTCGCTCGAGTTTCATTTTGCGTGAACCGCAGTGGCACGATATTTGTTTGATTAATTGGTTGCCAGTTACGCTACGTGATTGTGTAATGGCAATACAGTTTAATTTTCTAAATATGTAATATGTTTATGCCAGCGTGCATTAATCAGCCGTAATGGACGCGATAAATTTTCCACCGAAACACGTTTAAACGATTGGAATTATTGGAAGATATTGTCTAAAATAAGAGAAAAAAACTTTTTAAAGAAAAACGTAAAATTCCAAACTTATTTTACCTACAAGCTAATATCGTATTTAAATCAGAAATTAGTTATTGTGAAAATTTATTATTTAATGTGATCATTCTTTTAAGAGTTAGTATTTAATATTTTAAGTATTTTTTCCGTCTGTCTGTCTCTTCGTCACTCTTGCATTTCACATTTTTTACGGATTTCTCAATGAAAAAATATTGCGCGCAAGCTGACAACACGTCTCGCGCGATTATATACGCGAAAATTAAAGCGCTTTATGCGCTTCCTTATGCGTCTTTACCGTGCGCGTCTTCCTATTATCGTCCGAAACGCTCGATGGACTTGTATCAGCGTCTCGCGCACGAAATTAAATTCCACGTCAGCGACGTGGCGCGCCGGCTATGTCTGATGATAACATGGCAAGAAACTTGAAGAGATGAACTCTTATAGAAATATGTTACGGGGAAAGTTAGACACACAACGCGCACAAAGAGAACAGCGAACTGGATATGGGTCGATCTAATTCAGAGAGGAAGTTTCTGTTACTTCTAATACATATAAGATCCGATCCAATCTGCTCCCTCAATTGTTTAAGCCCGTTCGTTTGTTTACATTCCTGTCATGTCCCGCGTGGGCGCAACGAAGGGATCTCAAAGGAAAATTAATTTACTGTCGCACGGTCGGCCGTCAATCGATAGTGGAAGAAGACGACGTTTAATCAGACGCGCCCGATCAATGAGCGTCGGGGTGCCTGTACGGTAGCAAAACCTCTGACATAACTGACGAAAAGGTTGTTTTACGATATGTGCAACATGAAATTTCCCGGAATAAAACGAAGCTATGGGAAATAAGTTTAAATAACTTTTAAATGGCGACAATCAAAAATATTTTACACGAAAAATAAATAAAAGATTACAAATAGTTAGAATAAATACTAAAAATAATCAATGTATGTACATGTATCGTCACTCCCCCCTTACGTATAATTACATAAGTGTCACATACGGGATTTTTAGTTTATTGCATAGTATCACTTGGAAAGTTATATTCTTTATGGTCATAAAATATTAAAAAACAATATTCATAAAAAAAGGTAAAAATTTGAAATCGAAAGACTCCTTTAACTAAGGAAATATATGAAGTTGTAAACCTTTAAACTCTTCTTCTTGCTCTCCTCTAAAATTTGCGTTTTGGAGTTACAGGATTATACGTAGGGATTGACGATATGTGTGTGAAAATATATTAAATATATTAAATATTGTTTATAAAGAATAGGATAGAACACAATAGAATTAAAAAAAAATAAATCCATTGTGTGCAGACGTTAAGTAATTGCTTGTATTAGCATACAAGCATCGCTAATAATATGAGATGCAACATTACGGAATAGCACTGTAGGCAAGACAGTCTGCGGCAACAGCCAAGCACAGTGCAAGCAGATCGACAACAAAACACGTTTCGTGTGCCGCGGGCTTAATGTGTAGACCGTGTCCCGTTTATCTCTTCTGTGTCTATATCAAATGCTACAAAATCGTTACCTCGCAGTTATGGTTGAATGGAAAGATAACGCGAATTCTGCATTATATCACGCGTTCAGTGATACTCTGAAACTAATAGCAGAATATTCGATATCGATCGCGCAATTTATACCGCGGGCGCGCGCGCGCGCGCGTGATATCCCATTACCACCGCGAAAATGTTTTTTTTCCACGAATTTTTGATCACATACACACA
>QVOB01027251.1:0-21140 GCA_014839585.1 Pseudomyrmex concolor | reverse complement strand
CACAAAATTATGTATTATATTTTTTAAATATTTTATAAACTCTCTTATTTTATTGTCGAGACTTTCAAAGAGTTTAAATGGAAATATGAATGCATTAATGTCTTCACATAATTATCACGAAAAAATTAACAAAAAATGTTTTTATAAAAAAATTAATCTAAAAGACTCTCTCACACAAGACTCTCTCTATATATCTAAGCTCTCTTTTCATAAAAATTTCATTTAATATAACAACACTTTCTGTATATATAAAGTAAATTTGAACTTTGTACTTCTTGTGTGTTGAATGAGCTGTCCTTGGCGACGCTCAAGTTATATCAAAAAGAGAAAGTTTTTCGGAAAAGAAAAGCATCCCTCTCTCGTGCAAGGCAACACGTTTCAGATATTATGTCGCGGAGGCGATCATAATGAAGTATCGATGAAACGTACGGCGCCCGAATGAGTGAGGAAGGGAACGTTTCATGACGCCCGTGAGGGTGAGTAAAACGTGAACGGAATCGTATTTTTCTCCAAACTTTTTCCAGAGAATTTACCGGGCAAGTGCCAACTGAATCTGGACTTTCGAACACAAGAAGTGGCTGGAATCACCGTAAAACGGAAAACCGCCGTTGCACCAGATGTTAGGTACTCGAATTGAACTTCTCTCTACACACACTCTCTCTTTCTCTCTCTCTCTCTCTTTCTCTTTTTCTCTCACTCTTTCTCCTTTTATTTTTAATACTCTTCCTCTCTCTCTCTCTCTCTCTTTGTCTTTTCTTTTTTATTATCTGCTTGATGTTCTCCTCTTAAAGATCATTACTTACACTTTTGAGAAAATAATAATCTGTTTTAATAATATTATTCTTGCATAATTTATTAAATTATATTCATTAACAATAATAAGCATTAACAAGCATTTTATATTCGTTAGATTTTTATGTGCACTTTCATCAAATCTAATTGATCATTTTTCTCTTTCTTTCGTTTTCCCCCCTCGTTTCATTTTTCCCTCCCGGATCTCTTCCGTTTCGTTCGACGTATAAAAGAGAGTCAAAGCGGAAGTAAACCGCTTTTTTCCGTACAACCGTGATATTTTCCATCCACCTGATCGCTACAGCGTGCTCGGGAAGATTGGATCGCATCGAAATATTGTCGTTACGTCCGTTGCCGCGTGTTCCAAATCGCGGCAGTTTCCGGAGTGCCGCATGCACTCTTGAAACAGGGCCCGGCTCCAGACCGCAATTTCAAGGTGACATAAGTATCGGGGGCCGGGCGCTGCGAGAGGGAATGTAAATACGTGTGTGAGCGCAATCGATGCGCGCGACTCCCCGTTCTCCCAGAGTTTTCCAAGAGTTAAGAGGATGCCACGCGGACGCAATTGCACAGACGCCGCCGTTCGTAATTCGAAGCTGTTAGTGCCAAACCGGCACTAACATACGACGCGTAGTTTAATCAAACTATTGGATGTAAGAGTATTGTTCCGAAAGAATTGAGGCACGCACGTGACAATAATCGTAAATACGCAAGATCCAACATTTCGCAAAATGGATGACGAGGGAAAATAACGGGAATTATTCCCGCGCACATCGATAAGTGCATAATGATTTATATGCACTTCTATCACACTTCGCAGTTGGGTTTTCATTCCCCCGATTTGACAGTTATTACAGAGAAGATGCATAAAAGTGGAAAAGTGCTGTGCGCGAGGATGTATATACATATATATATATATATATATATACATCGGAGTTTCGTTGAATTACGACTCGGTCGTTTTCCAATTCCGCGTGGATACATCAATCCGATTAAATCGTTTGCCAAGTTGAATCTTCCGCCGCACTCAAATCTTGTCAGCTCCTCGTTCCTTTGTCGCGGGCGAAGAACGAACGGGGTGAGCTCTTTCGGAATCAGCTCAGTGGTACGGCGTGACCCTATACCGAAAGTAATCAACCTTCCGGGACGGAGACATATCAGGAGCAGCACTCCGGGACTGTTCTCTCCGGGCCGGTCAATGGCGAATGCTCGGCTGTAACTCAAGTCAGCGCTATTCACCGCGTCTCACAGTACTGTTTCTATGCATTGGCGGTTAAGAATGGCGTACACGCTCCATCAGCGGAACTTCTTGAGTGACCTTATCTCTCTCTTTTTTCTCTCTCTCTCTCTCTCTCTCTTTCTCTCTTGGGGAATGATAAATTGTGCAAACTTCACGGGACTTTCTCGCGTGTAGCGTATCGTCGCGAGAATAAAACTTTTACAAAAATTAACTCGGTCCTCTCTCGCGCGCGCGTTCTCTTTTTTCGATGTTTTTTTGTTTTTGTTTTTGTTTTTTAATATTTTTTTTTGTTTTTTAATATTCAATCTGCATTTTACATCGGAGACTGTCTTCATCATTTCTTGCACGAGCCGTCAGGCGCAGATTACAGAGCGCGCCGCAGACACGTTTGTTCTAAAATCTGCTCGCTGTGTGTGATCCGCCACTAAAAGCAATCAACTTTAACCGAGACTTATCAGCGGCAGTCGAGCGCGCCGGGCGGCTGAATGGAAGGCGTGCTACGGCCAACTTCATTAACCGTTAGATACGTGCCGCTATACGGAAAGCCTTTTCGCTCCGCTCCTCGTGCCGCTGCGGTCGTCATGCAAAAAGCTGTAATTCGCGGAATCGGGGCGGTCGCTCGCGGGGGTAGGGCGAGTATTATTTTTCACGGGTAGTTCTTTGTACAAGAGTGGACTCCCCGGGCTTCCAACATCCTCTTTTATCCCCCACGCGACGCTCTTTGCTTGCAGATCCGGTTGACCGCGTGCACGCTTGGCATTTGTCATCCGAGATTCCTTTGTTCCGGCGCGAAACAAACGAGAAATTCCCTCTCTCTCTCTCTCTCCCTCTCTCTCTCTCTTTCTTTCTCTATCTCCCCGCCCTCTCCTTTCTCCGCGCCCTTGTGTTCCACAGTTTGTATCCCCTATTCCCCGCGAGCGGTAACGTTCCACGATCGTGCTGGTTTCCAACCCTTTCCCTCTTCTTCCTACGGTTCTCCGGCCTCCTTCACGCCCTCTTGTTCTTGTGTGCGACTTAATCAGAAGTTTTTTTTTGCTCGGTTTTGAGGTTACTGGATTGTTTCGCTCGCTCTGTGTGCGCGTGTCTCTGCGCCCAGTAAATTCTGCTCCCGGCGAGATTCCGCTTCGTTATGCGCGAGTTTGCGCGGCGCGGAAGTGCATACGGTTAGTTACATGGTAAATTATTTTACGCTATTTAGCAGACTCTGTGGAAAAAAAATCTGAATGCACAAGAAGTAGATACGCGAACTATATATCTGAAATAAATGAACGTCGAGAAAATTCTCTCGGTTTGCCGAGTTCTCTTTAATTTTTTAAATAAAACTCGTCGTTAATAAATGAAATACATAAAACTTTTGTTACATCGTTATAAATATTTATAACGAGATAACGAAAGCTTTTTCTAAAACAAAAAACATTTCTGAAATTCACGTACGGACGGCTGATTAATTAATTAATTTTTAATTGGCAAATAAACGCGAGAGCGTTATAAAAAATGTGTGTGTGTGTGTGTGTGTCTGGATATCTAATGTAACGAGAGATTTAAAGGTAACTTCGCGAGATAGGTCAAGTGTCTCGTTGGTTGGCGAGCCGGTACGTCCTCGAGAAGCCGCCGTTAGGTACGAGACGGGGGTTCATCCGTCACGACGTTATCGCGTTGCCGGGTCCGACTACGTGACGAAGATCGAATCTCGTCACGCTGGTGGATGGCGATCGTGCCGGCATCGAGAACATCGGCCCGGGGCGCTCGATTTGATCGACTTGCCATCCCCCGGAGCGATCTCAGAGACGCGAACCATGCCAGGCGTTGATGTTCGTGCGAAATTATCGACGCTTGCGTACATACATGCATGCGTTACATTGCGGTCACGAAAAGAAGCGTTTGTTGAAAATACTGTGTACGGAATGTTTCACATATCTCGCGAATTGCAAGACTTTTACTTACTGTATAAAATATATATCACAGAAATATTTTTTGAATTTTATTAATTGTCAAATTACTGCCGTGCTTTTTTTTTCAAGCCGCTGCTGTGATGAACAGCGAGAAAATTTGGAAAAAGAAATCCAATTGCAAGTTTGCATTCTTTTTCATTGCGCGCGAAACAAGTCGCGCGGAGCACGAACGAAATCATTTCCAAAGTTCCAAAAAAAAAAAAAAAAAAAAAAGATGAGAAGACGAAAGATCAGGCGGTTTCTCCCATCGCGAAAAGTTTGATTGCGATATGACGACGACGGTAATGGTGGTGGTGAGGGGAACTTCGTTCATCACTCGGAGAATTTTCCAGCGGAAATAATAATTCCCGTGGAAACGGCGGGGCAGTCCACGGGAACCTGGAAGGACAGTAAGTAACGTCAGAGAGCACGGCCCGTCTTAATTCCTTCCACCATCTTTGTTCCGCCGCATCCACCCCGGCGGTTGCAGAGCCGCACAAACTTCCCGACCGAAGCTTCCTTCCTCTTTTCTCCCTCTCCTTCCTCCCGCTCTTCGCTCACCGCTCCTCTCTTTCATCTTATATGAAGTTAATTACATTTTTATGAGCCACCATCCTTCTTCACGAGCCCACCCATACACCGCCGTTCTTTATGTTTCACTCTGTAAGAAGTCAAGTGCGAACACTTGCCCCATCCCCACCTTGCCCCATCTCCGCCGCCACTTTTCTCGCTTTTTGCCGCGCTCGCCCCGCTAGCCCCGCCGTATCGTTTTTCCGCAACGGAATTGGCCAAACGACGGAGGATGCTGAGGGATAGTCGGTACGGGGCGAGGTGCGCGCGCCGTGGCGGGAAGTAAATGAGAATGACTTTATTGTCTTCATTTCGTAGCGTCTACCGTGCTACCTGATTGTGAAGAGACGCCGAGAGAAAGAGAGAGAGAGAGAGAGAATGAGAGAAGGAGAGAAATGGCAAAAGGAGAGAAGAAAGAAGGAGAGAATAGCGGCGCAGTTTCCTTCGTAGAAGAGGTTAACGCGCCGGCGAAGAGCGGCCGAGGGATGCTATCCTCCTACTCCCTGTGAGTAGAGGGAAAGACGTTACGTTTTTCATTTCCTCCGCTTAAAGGTGATTTCCCGAATCACCTTTAAAGTGGAACCGACGGTGTGAGTAGTTTTTAATCTCGCCGCTTAGCCCCTAGAAGTGTATTTACCGTACGGGGGATATAAAACGGGGGAGCTGCCCGAGACTTGGAGCACGTCTGTACATTATTTGAATTCCGTTGAATATTTTCCGCGCGGCTCAAGTACCGCGCACGCGCTGAATTAACATACGTATCGGAGGATGACGAAAAGAAGAACGTGCGTGCCGGAAGTGCAACCCGTTCGTTTGTTTTTTTTTTTTCTTTTTTTTCCTTTTCGTCGCGTGACAACACCGCGCGGTGATCTGACACAGACGACACGGCGCGACGCAGAATGTATTATTACTTCAATTGCAGACGCGTATGCTAATTCTCGCGGTGCCGCCGCTTAATGAGTTCACCTTTGCATACTTATGAGACGTCAAAAGTGCACCACGGACGGCTTCCGTGAAAAGCGGATAAAAAAAAACTAGAAGATCGTAATATTTAACTTTGCAAACTTATTAGTCATTTCTTCGCCCGCACAAACGAGATCCTCTCGAAGATCCTTTCCCTGAAAAATTTTTTTTATGGCGATGTATTAACGCCCGAAAAATTTTACAATTTTTTATGCACTCCGATGTTCAATATAAATGCAAATGTGTGTGTGTGTGTGTGTGTGTGTGTGTGTGTTTTGTCAACTCCGGTATTTTTCAACATTTCGTTTTGTCGCAAGACTGTATTACATACTTCAAAGTTTTCCTGGCAATCTTTTTTGTAGCAAAAAACGCTTCACTTAATTAACTATTGATTTCGATCACCTCTCTCTTTTCGGGCACGCGGAAAAGCAAATGTAGTAAAAGTGCGCAAACGAGGTAGAATGCACGAATTTTTTTTTTTTTTTTGAAAAATCACACTTTATCCTTCTATTAGCCGCATATATAATTTTCCGCGAAAAAAAAATTATTATTCCCCGCAAGTCAATCTGAGAGATAGTGATTACATTGCGCCACTGTTCTCTTTCTCTCGTAGTACAGCTTATAAAATTATGATACGAGACCCCGCGAGTTTCGCAATCAACGCGAGGCTGGAACGTAATCATTGGCAAATTTTTTTTTTTTTTATACGCCAGCGTTGGCCTTGGATTATTTTCAAGAAATTCAACTAATCGTATAAATCTTAGGAACGGAACTCGACTAACGAGTAATCCGATATCCGTTCTGGGATCTAGTGTCTGGTCTCGTCGTTAGATCCATGATTCAATAAAGAAGTACCTACACCACGACCAACTCTATTGCAATCTCCCGCCCAACTCCGTTCCCTTCTGGCTTCCCGTCGCCACCTCTTACCTTGGCCAACTTTGTTTAAGTCTCGCAGAGTCGTCCCGACGATAACCTTCGGGATAAGGCGGCTCCATCGAGTAAGTATTTCAGCTCACGGCGAGACGATAAGGAGACTACTTTTTTGTTTTTTTTTGTTTTTTTGTTTTTTTTTTATATTACGTATATATGCACACAATACAACCAGGGCGACAAATCTTCTAATTAGCGTGACGCGTATTATCGTTAAAAGAGAAACAGCTCGATCCGCAGCCGCGAATATGACGAAATTCCTGCGAATTTGACGAAAAACCGTCTTTGCGGCGCGTCTCAAGAATAACGCGACGTATTAACCCGGTTGGAAGTTCGGTTTGTTCGAGCGGGGTTAGGCACGTTATTGCGATCACGAAGGCCATTTATTACCTCCTCATCGATATTTCGAGAGAAAAATAGCAGGATAAGATTCTCCGAGTCAGCTCCTTAATAATCGCACGCTATATTTGTCCTCTCGGGAAAGGATTTTTATAAATCATTCTTTCAAGAACTACTATCAAAAAATCATGTCGTATAGAAATTCGCGAAAAGTGAAATAATAGAGCGATGCAATATTGATTGCTTCCGGTGCTCGAGACATTAAACTGATTTTAATTATGCAAAACGTAGTAGTTATCAATGAGTAATATTAATAGATTGTTTCATAGTTAATTTTAACAACAATAGAAGAGAAAGAGAGAGAGAGAGAGAGACTGTCGATGCGTACATAGTTCCATCATAAATTATACGCGTACGGGCAATGAAGTGATATAACAAAGGTACGAACAGCGACCGCGAATTCATTTTCCCCGTTGAGAGTTTCCCCCGTTTTCGAAACAAGTTTTCTGAATGTAATATTTGACCGCCAGACATAATTAGCCTAATGATCGGCACGCTACTGCGAAGCTGAGCGCGCGCAGATTACTCTGCAACTTTCGCATAAATATTCTATCATTATTGGCGTTTCATTCTCTCATCAGGTGTGCACACGAGTTGATTAAATTATTCCTCGGCACGGGCAAACATTATTCGCTCGTTCCGAGCTCGCTCGCTCGCGATCGTGCCGAACGAGCGGGATCCGCTCGCCGAGTGTCATCGGTCCGGCGGAGATTTAAATTGTGCCCGGCAACAAAATGGAAATGAGGGTTGTAGAATGGAAAATGGAAGGCAGCTTAAAATATACAGAGCCGGATTGAGAGAGGAGGAGGAGGGACGAAGATAGAGAGAGAAAGGAATTGAGAAAGAGAACGAAAAGGTATGACAGAGCGAACGAGACAGGTAGTAAAAGAGGAGCACCACGTTACACGCACGCGATAGGAAAGGGAGAAAAAGATAGAGATAGAAATGGAGAAACAGAGAGCTAGAGAGAGAGAGACAGACTGTGGGCAGAATTTTACACCGGTCCGCGCGACTATTCCGCACTCACCCCCCGCGGAAAATAATGGCCGACGTACGCGCCTGTTGTGCTATTTTTGAATTCGCAACCATTTCTCTCTCTCTCTCTCTCTTTATCCACTCCGTGTTCGTTCTCTTGAGAACATGAACTAGGAGAAAACGCGCGTCTGAGAAACGCGCGTAGCCCTCGACTGAGAAGCCGGCTGCGATAACCTTTTGCTCTTAGCGCGAGCGCGTGTTTCAACCCCCTTGATGAATATTCACGTAAATAAGGCTGCGTGTAACGAGGGCTGGGTTAATGTAAATTCGCGGTGTACGTCGAGACGTTTAAAGAGACTCGCGTACGCGAGACAGAGAAAGAGAGAGAGAGAGAGAGAGAACGAAGAAGTGTGGCGTGCATTCATCCAACTGGATAATAAAGCGCTGATAATTATATCAATGAAACGAGGCGAGAGAGACACGCGTTGTTATCGGACCTCCGTTGCGATTATTTATTAGAAATTTAAATTAGAAAGCGATACCTACAGGTGGTCCGGTGTTTGTCGAAATTCTTTCATTGTTATTTAATTCGGATTTCGTCACGGTTGACAATTGAACACGCACACATGTGTCAATTTTCATCTTTTATTAAATAAGAAAGTTATATAAAACGCGCATATACGTAATAATATATTTCACAAAGCTATAAATATAAATTCAAAAAAGATCGGCGTGCAAAACACGTACTTGAAGCTACTACGTGTTGAAAAGTGGAAGCACCACCACAGGTCGCAGAAATTGCCGCGCGGCTTTGGACGTTTCCAAGAGAGTCCGGGACTACCTAGCTTGCGCGCGCGGATCTTCGTTAAAATTATTCATAAAGTTAATGTAATACCAGAATCCAATTAATTCAAAGAAAACGACGACACTGGCCCCCGCGCAAGAAGAATTCTTAGTCCTTCTGCTCGTAGCGCGGCTCGTGAAATATTAATAATATCCCCCGATGAAACGCAAATGTTCTCAGTGGCCTGAGTGACGACGTCGCGTCGTCGGCCTCGCGCAACGAAATAAAGTTAAAGAAATAATAATTCGCCACGTATGGCGCTTCAAATGTATATATCGTTTGTTTTCCCGTGAAGTGGCAAGGCGTTTGCGGTCGACGTTTCTACAGAGAAGATATAAAGATCGCGCCGGTATAGAATTCGCGATTTTTCGCAGCGCAGATGGCACGGAATGATGATACTTTTCTCGCTCTACATTATACGCCGCGCAAGCGGCTGCTTCCATTCCCGCAATTGTAGCGGAGGAGAGAAAAAAAAGCAGAATACATTTTGTTGTCGAACGGCGAGATTTGCTCTCGTTGTTTCTCCGAATTTTGTTCCGATAATATCCCGGAACAAACAATGTAACCTATGTACTCTCTCCGTGTATTTTGCCAAACATTTTATAGCTCAACGGAGAGTTTTGATTTGTTGCAAGTGATGGTTTTTATTTTTTTTATTTTTTTTTTTACATGTAGCTTCTTAAATGTGTTAACTACGTCTCAATTGTGCCATTGCTTCTTCTTGCACATAAATTTTACCTCTCTCTATTATAATTTTTCCGCCTCGTTGATTACGTATCTTGCACTTTGATTTTTTTTTTAAACAGAAATCTCCTCTATCTGTTTTTTTTTAGTTTTTTTTTTTATGAATTATTGTCGCACGATCAGACAGGAACCTACGTTAGCCGTCGTATTTCCGCGCGAATGCTGATTCGATCCACCAGAGGACACTTAAAATCAAGCAGAGAGTCGCGAAAAAAGGGGTTGAAAGGGGGTTAAAGTACGTCGCATTCATTCGCTTAAGTACGTCTGACAAAAAATTGGATATTTTTTCACTTCAAGGTTTCTTGCACAACAGCGTATGTACATTATGTACTCGCGCCGACACGTCGTCTCTGACACGCTGTCGAAACCGATCGAAATATTATACACGAACATGACCGATTTGTATGAAGCGTATAATAGAAATAATGCACACCGGTGCCGTTGTAACGTTACATCTGATACTGGCGGCTTATCGAATTATAATTTCACGAGCGCTGTTACTGGATAATAATCGACGTTGAATGAACATTGAGCGACCGCGTGAAAATCGTCATTATCGATTCCGCGCGAGAAATGACAAAGAGAAAGAGATAATCCGTAATTCCCTGACTAATCAGTTGAGCGCCGAACCAAATCGAGAAATAAAATCGAGAGAAACTATACGCGATCAATTGTCTCCTCACTTGTACAGATACACTTTTTACACTGGATTTTCTTTTCACGTTTGTCGATTGGCGTTTTATTTTTAAAATTGTTTCTTTGATAAAATGCGCGTAAGTTATTTTAATACATAACACTTAAAACGTACAAAGCGCATTGTATTTGTCACGATCTAATTACGAATCTCGATGAGTTTCGTATAATTATCGTGACTCGTACGCGCGGGACTATGCGAATAGAAATTCGAGCAGGTTTTGCATAAGCGGAGACCCGATAATCTCTAGCTCTTCACTGTGGCGCATTTATGAGGAGACTTCCGCAAACGAGAGCAATCTGCTTCCATTTCCACGTTGGACGTTTTACCCGACAGCGACGAGAGAGCGCCCGTGTTCGAAAGTAAATGCTTTCCGCACCCACGTCCGACTCCACGTCCTCGATCTTTCACGTGTCCCGTTCCGTTTCTCTTCCCTCGCCGCTTAGTTACTCGAAACGCACCTCTAAGGGTGTTCACTTTCGGGAGCGTTTTCTGTCGTTCCACCTCTGGAGAGAGCCTGTCAACCCTTTTCCGGTCGGTCTCACTACCGGATTCTTGCAAATATCCTCTTGTCCGATGACCGCCAGACCAATGCTGAGGGATTTTGAAGTGCAATACGTTAGGGAAAATCGGCACGCCACTGATACCACTAATGCGCCAATTGCTCCGCGAGTTCGCACCCCGCGAAAACTCCATGAAGGAATCCAACGGTTTCTGCTTACACATCGAGATCGAGAGACATCCCCGACACATCGATCTCTCACAATCAAATAATTTATAAGATCTATAAAATAGAACAACGGCGGCGCTTCAATGGAGACTGCTTTTTCAGCAAATATCTTTTTCCAGTCTTTTAAGCAGTCGGTAAGTTATGTGATTTCTGGGTCAAAGCGGATTTTTAGCTGATGCAGTAGCCGCCGGGTCGTTTCTTGAACCTCATTCCGTCAGAATTGAATTCCACTTTTTTGCCCTTTTGGGAACATGCGGTAGATAGTCACGTGGAAACCTAATCGGTTCTACATGGGAAGGGGGAGGAGAAGGGGATTATTACAGTTTTATAACCGGGACGATTATTAAGCCGAATGTTTTATTTGCGCGGCGCAAGAACGTCAGTTCCCCCCCCCCCCGACATTTTTCCGCTCTCCGCACGTTTCAAAATAAAAGTGTCGTGTTTGAATCACGTTAATGCGTGTGTTATATCATCTCGGATTCTTTCATTTTGTTACTTGCAATAATATAAAAAAATATTTTCTTTTTTTTTTTTTTATTAATCACGCAGAATAATAATAAGAGAACAACCGTAATGATAACAGAAAATCTTGGTTGCAAATCTGGTTTGTTGACGTACCGGAAGCACGTAGATCTCTCTTTTCACTTGTGCGACGGGCGAAATTAATCTTGACTTCCATTCGATCGACGGAACAACGGCCAGAACAGGCGTGCATTCGAAATGTTTACACGCACGTAAATCTAACTCAAGATAAACTACACGTTTGTCAGACAAGAAGTCGGGCAAACGTGAGTGAGTGAATATCTCACAATGCAAAGTTAACACAGTGTCCTCTCGTGGCGAGATTATCTTCCCTTAATTATTTGCAGATTTTTTCACGCACACAAAATCCTCTCATGTGTTTGTTCATTTAGATCTGTCGTGTTTGCTTTCGCTTGGAAAATTGAAAAAAAAAAAAAAAAAAAAAAAACATTTTATAAAACAATCCACGCGAAAATAAACTTTGCCTCTTTGTTTTTCG
Organism: Pseudomyrmex concolor; assembly: GCA_014839585.1. Classification (NCBI taxonomy): domain Eukaryota; kingdom Metazoa; phylum Arthropoda; class Insecta; order Hymenoptera; family Formicidae; genus Pseudomyrmex; species Pseudomyrmex concolor. Next base: position 9,304 of record QVOB01027251.1, on the reverse strand, counting down.
CAAAGCGCGTTACACGCACGTAAGAGAATTCTCTCGATATATTCCATTTGACTCGCTTGTACGGCACGTTGCAAATTACACAATTGCGCGAGAAAACGAAATTTTATATACGGGCACAGAAGTGAAACCTTTCATAATGTGACTCGATGATGCGGATCGAAAACACACAGCGCACGGGTAAGCAATATCTAAAAAATAAATCCCGCTTGGCGAGCGCAAAAGCAACGGAAACATTACGAATGCAAATTGCTCGTTTACGCGAGCATGCACGCAGAGTCGCTTCTCGTTTAACGCATCGATCGTGAATTATCGTATAATCCGGGGCTTATGGAGTTTTCGTGCGCGTAACAATAACGCAACCGTTTTCGACGCAACATTGGCAGCGTATCTAATAAATTAGTAAGTTTATTAAGAGCTTAGGTGATGCGTAACGAAGAGCTGGAAATTGCCAGCAGCGCCTGCAGCTAAAATATGTATCCGCCAAAAGGGACCGCCCACTTTTCCATTTCCCGTTCCGACGGGAACATCCCCGGAATCGCTCTTATAAATGTCCGTTTAATGGAACGACGTAGAATGGAAGATCTACGGATATGTACAGAGACACACGCACTTGTGTATGCGCGAGACGACGGCGCAGCTTATTACGAACGGTACGTCAGTCTATCGCGATATCGGCGAAATAAAACTCGCTTTGCTCTCGCACAAGTTTAACTTGCGCGGAAGATATACAGAACTAAAATCAAGCGATGAAGTCGCTTTTGCGGGAGATGAATATTTTAGAGAAATATGTATACGTGTGTACAAAATTGGCTGCGCACACACGTGTACGATAATTATACCGTTGCGAGTTCAGACCGCAACACTAGTTTCGCGTACGCGCGGTTTCGCTCTCTCATGTTGTTAAATATCACGTTGATACGAAACCGAGTCAAACTCGGATCGAAGAGAATCGTTGATTATGGAAAAGAAAATTTTTAACGATTAGTATCTCTCCCCGCAGCGTGATTAACGTTATTATACACGGAGTGTTCAGACAATTTGCAGCAACTCATTTGTGTGTTGTTTTTTTTTTTTTTTTTACCTCGTCTGAGATAGACGAGAAAATGAGTATTTTATTGCATACATCGCGCGATGCGTACATTGCGTACATTGCATGTATACGCAATTTTCGCGGACTCCGCGATAAATTAGCGAACGTGTATTAAAATACCGGAAATGGAAACTGAACAATCGGCGTGCGGTAGCGCAGTCCCCCACTGTGCTCGTTGCCCACGTAGCCAGAAGCGCACCCTCGTATTCTCTCGCCTGCGCCCTCTTCTTCTCTCGCCTGCGAGAGTCCTTCGCTTTGCACGAAGGTGGAGGCAGATGCGCTAAATAGCCCGCAGGGAAACCGAACCGCCGGTTCATCCCTACTCTCCGTCGTCATGAATGCGGGCGAGGGGTGCGTTTTATGGGACATCGCGAGCATCCACACCGACCTTTCCTCTTTCGATTTGACCTTCCCGTGCTCTCGTTTCGAGATCAATCATCGCGCCGTTTACGTGCTCCCCTCGCTACGTGACGACGGATAATTCTGTACGATTATCTCTCGTGACCGCATATGGTTCGCCGATTTTGCAATTTCGTCTAAATCTAATTAGCGGAATCACTTGTTCGAGAGATTCTCCGCGCGCATTTATTAAAAAAAAAAAAAACTCAATTTTTCAATAATGTTTTACCGCAATATAATTAAATATACGAAATAGCAGCATTCTGCATAGCAATATCTCACTTTGTTTATAGACTGGTGTATTGATTTTTGGCAACACACTGTTGAGCATCTTCAAATTTAAACTTGCGCGTATAAATACACGTGACATATAAGGGATGAGGGTTGGACCGCGTGTGCTTTATAGGCAGGGATTGACCCGATAGTAGACCCAGAAGAATTCGGCTTACATGAAAGAGGACAATGGCACGCACAGAAATATTCAATGTGACAAATAAACGAAAAATAACAGCGATTTAACCCTGATCCTGTTAACAACCCTGACAACGAGTTTACTTTTCGCGAGTTTGATTCGAGCAAACATTTAGATTTAATTATTGTTTATCGGTACTGATAAGTAGATAAGAGCTTCAAAATATTAAATACACACACACACACACACACACACACACACACACATATATACTAAGATAAAATCACGGATTTATCTAAGGGCGAAACAAGCCCGCGAGATTTACAAGTTAAATTTTCTTTCGACCGTGAGATAAGGAGTTTCGAGCAATTAAACAATTCTTAATTATTCGATAAAGATAACGCAGGACGAGTATCCTACTTGTTTTCCGCGCGCGCGCATTCTTATCGCAGGAAAGAAAGGGGTTGGGAAAAATGCACAAAAGTGGATATTCTTCGCGGACACAAGACCGCGCGCGATCTCAGTTGCAGAAATGATTACTTTCGTAGACGGTACTTTCCATTATTGTACCGGAAAATGAAAACTTACGAAACTAGACGCGGAAAAAGCCGTTTCCCGCATATATTTTTTCTCGTAATTCCTTCCAAGAGAGTCGTGCGTTTCAGAAAAACAGATGTTTCCGGATACACACACGCACATTCGCTACATCATTCTCGAGAAATTCTATTTACCCCCCGGGTTTTTACCAGAAATATCAAAATGTTCCCAGAAACACGAGGGTTTATCGCGCGCGCGATCTCACCTTTTTCTCGCATCTTTTCTCGCTGTCAAAAATTTCTTCGGGAGAACGATTTGAACTCTCACGATCCTACCTCGACTGTACCTTCTCTGGCTTCTTACTTCACGCTCGCCAGACGTGCAATAAAAATACATGAAATATAAAAGAGCAACTGACGTGTCGATACAATATCGTTTTTATCGCATTGATTCGATAAAAACGTATTTTTCGCAGACCGACAGGCGCGCGCGACAAACGACTCGCGCGAAATTTCATTGCGCCGCACCAGTTTGCGACCAGAAAAGGCGGAAAGAAACGCGCGCGCCCGAATGTTCTCGCGCACAGCGACGTTTTCATAGGATTGCCTGCCCTCCCCATTGCCATAAGGGCCGCAGTTCCAGTATATAGACGGCGGACATTAAAGTTTTCGCGAAACGTTAAACCGAAAGTAGCGAAACGCGCGGCGCAGAAGGCCGAGCGACCGTATAATTTATGCGATCATAGATGTAATCGTATTTGAATATTCACAACTACGCGCGAGGGATGGGTGAGGGGAAAGGGTGCCAGTAACTTTATAATTACCAAGTAAATTACCTTTCCCCTTCCCCTAGGGCTTCTCGCCCTTTAGTTAGCGTCGAACCACGTACGAGAGAACGCGCGCTCTCTCTTTCTCCGTAGGAAGTTGAATTTATTGAAAATTAAGTCCGATTTTATCGCGCGGAAAGTTTCCAATTTTCCACGGTTACTTTCGCGTTCTATTTCGACGGCCGGCGAGAAATTTGTGACGAAAGCCGACGGAGTGCTTAATAAACGATCCTTCCTGTACTTTTCTTCTGTCTAGAAGCTCGCCTCCCTTTCATATCTCTCTCGTCGCGCTTCTTTCCTCTCTCCATATATTCTTCCACTCTTCCTCATAGTTTGTGAAGAAACAAGCTCGTTGTAACAAGATTGTTGAACTATATACTTCACGTACATTGCCGGGCTAATTTCTAAGATACTTCCGGTATACTCGACAACTCAATTGTATCACATTGCAACTGGGAAGAAGTAAAACAGTGTCGAGTAGACAATGGTTTTATTTTTTTGTTTTTGCGAAACAATTTATTCCGACGAAAAATATTACTTACATCGCTGACGATTTGTCAAGCCCTCGGGAAAGCCCGAAAACTCTATCCGCGTATTAACTCCGGTCGTGTCGGCCGCCGATCTCAAAAATTCGCAAAAGCGTTTATTTCTTTCTGCATGCCGAATAAACGCGTCCGGTTTCGTTTTTGTTTTTTTTTTTTCTTTTCATGTATCGACGACTCGCAAAAGTTTCGCGCGCGGGTGCACAACGAACGGAGGTAGGCATGCAATGTGGCGCTGGTGTACACGAGGGAGTAGAACCGGGGGAGAGAAAGAGAGAGAGACAGAAAGAAAGAGAGGGATGGAAGTTCACGAAAATACACGAAGTTACCTAATGGAATACGAACTTTCGATAACTATTGTAATGAAATTATCTGAAAACTGTCGGAGTACCGTGTATGAGTTGCACTAACACGAAACTAAACGCGCGACCGACCGAACATGTATGTATTTTACATGTTAAATCTCGAAATTACCATTGTACAGGCATAGAGAAAACGTTCGTTTGAATTTAATGCAAAATTTATATCTCATGATTTCAATTTTTTTAATCTGAATCCTAAGAAGAATGTGTGTGTGTGTGTGTGTGTGTGTGTGTGCAAAGAGGCAAAACTCTTCTCAGTTTTGTAACCGTAGTTTTAAAAAAAAATATATGAACAATAGTTGAGAGTAAATAATACAGCGCTGTGGTTATAACAATGCGCAACATATCACACGCATAAATTTACGCACATCACGTGTATAAAATTACAATTGACAAAATCGCCCGTCAGCGTGCGGACGGGTTTTGGATTCGAAATTTATTTTATAAGCAAATTTATTTTATAAGTTCACGCGATCATGCTGATAACGCACGCTGTGTGCGCAATAAATTCTGCGGTTTTAAAACGCTATATTAACTTTCGGATGTTGCAATGTTAAATATACAAACTAGTTGCGAATACGCGAGATGTGGAATATATATTTGACACATGTTCACGACACGAAGTCACATCTATTGGGCGCAACAAAAATAAATGCAACAAATAAATCGAACTTATAACAATGTTGCGTACATAAAAAAAAATAAAATAAAGTAAAATAAAAACACAGTATATAATAATCGTATTCTAATTTGACAAATTTGCTTTAACTCACACGCATTGTGTTCAGCGTTTTGCTGTCGGCGACTAACAGACGCAACGCGTCGAGAAACGAGGTCAAAACGCGTGCGAAGTGATATATGTTCGACATCGTTTCCAATAAAAGCAAACAAATGTGCGAACCAACCGGGTATCATTCGCCGCAATATCGCCCAAGTTTTCGCATAAGCAGAGAAACTCGAATCGTTCGTTTTAAGCGCGATGTCCTTATGGCACCAAAAGAGTGTCGATAAAAAAAAAAACAAAAGTTATATCACCGTAATTCTCTTATTTCCCCGGACGGGAAGGAAATCTCTGCGTAAGAAATGAAAGGGAGACAGAGACGAGTCGGGCAAAGGGATTTATCCGAAATTCAACGTGAGCTGAAGCGAAACGACCTTTTATCGGCGGACACTCTTTCTCTTGCGAACTTTACGACGATCCTTTTCTTTTATCGGCTGTCCTTCGCGTGTTCCCGTTACATATACCATCTATCTATCTCGGAGACAGGACGGTAACAAAAAACAAAAAAGGGATTGAATTTATTTATAAGCATTAACCCCCACGGGAGAACGACAAAGTGGTGTCGTCCCGCCGGCCGGAAAACTGTAAAACGTCTCCTCTATATAGCCGCTCTCGACCACGCTCGTATTTCAATTACGCGGATTTGTATGCCGCGTCGTTGTTCGTTCACTCGAATAAGGAGGCGCGCTTTAACCGATGCTTATGTCGAGGATTTTGCGGGAGGAAACACGGAAATCCTTCGCTGGTCCATTGTCGGTGGAATTACCTCGAACGCGGAATATTGGAAGCGAATGTCGGAACGTTCACCGCTTCGCGCGGAAACGAGACGAGAAAGAAGCCTTCCTCCCTCCCGCAAACTGTTGTAACACGAAGGACAAATAAAAAATACAACTGTCAATTGAATTATTGTCAGACAAAAGAAGAGAGAGAGAGAGAGAGAGAGTGAGTTAATTTTTTTTTAAATAGATTTTTTTTTACGCAACTCCCCCGGAGACCATTGGGGTAAACAGAATATTGACTAAACTAAGCCAACTCTAAGCAACGTTGGGAGCACAGACGGCCCTAAATGGATTATATCGAGAATTTGGTGCAGTTTAAATCGTATGCGGAAGGTTCCCACGAGAGGCAACGGCCACCAGCAGAGCTCCGAAAACCAGGCGATGGCCGGGTTGCAATATGCGAGCGAACTTCCGTATCAACGTTAAACCCATACACGAAAGTACACTCGGGGTGCGGACTCTCGCGTACCATCTCGAATGCGCTCGATGTGCTAATTACGCGCGATCGTGGGCCGCGCGTAACGGCACTTAAAAAAAAAAACAAAAAAAACGGTTCGCTCGCGATCGCCGGGATATACTGCCGCGAAAAAATAAAACAGATCGCGATTGCGCCGAGGCTAATTAGCGATGCGCGTTGATGAAATGAATCACGCGCGTCTCGAGACGCGCGTCTTATCCCGAGTCACGGGTCGATTAAGGGTGACATCCCGAAAGTTAAATCGCGTTTACTTAATGGTAATCCGCGTCTAAATGCGCTTACGTGTTACGTTAGTCGGAGCGTAACTCCGGCGAAGTGCGTTTCTCTCACCTCACCATCGGTTTCGGCGTTAACTCCCGACTGATACGGCAATGAAAGACAAGATTCAAGCGAGAACTCGCTTCCTGAGAACGCGAATTAGCGATATTTGCGACGCACTTGCCATTAAAGAGCGATTATTTTTCTCTCCGTGTGTCTTTAGCCGCTCCCTCTAGCTAGTAAGTCTGTTACTTCAACTTCAATTAACGTTTAATCGAGTTTTCGTGTTCCTGTTTCTCTCTAATAATAATGTCATAGATGAGACTCTAACTTAGAAGCTGAGGATTAGTTGTTTCGAACAACCGTTCGCACCGAACATACCAAACTTTGTTAGTTTATATTTATTAAATGTTGGATTTGTAATATGTACGAAGCATCGGTGTGTGTGTGTGTGTGTGTTCGTTCTCCGAACTAAAAGAAGATATTTCCGATTTTTAATCCCTCAACATGAAATTAACCCGAGCTAATCCGTCACGCGAATATCCAACACGATAAAGGGAACTAACCGGGGCAGTAAATACCGCGCTTCAACGGCCATTCATTAAGAGATTACTCGCCAGGCCGCAAAGAATTAATCGAGCGTGCGAAAATAAGTTTTGCGCCGTGAATATAGCAAAGGTTATTACGGTGTGATCTCCAATTTAACACAAGTCGAGGGAAAAAGTTGCGCGGGGAGAAAAGTTGAATCGCGCGGGGAGGGGGGCGCGATATTAATTTCAATGAGCGCGATCGTTGCGATCGGGCATTCAGATTACAGCGAGCGTAACGCTCGAAGCATCTGTTTGATGTTGTTATTTCGCGTCTCAATTACATCGCAACTAACTCATTTCGCGGGGCAATGGCTCGGAATAATTTTCTCAATAAAATTGCGCGCCCGTTCTCTCTTAAAGGATTCGACGGACAACAAATGCCCCCTTATTTCAGACACACAGTGTGTCGAATTCTCATTTAAAATTCCGCATTCCAGGTGCGGTGCTTTTACACGGTCAAATAGTTAAAAGCATTTTTAACTGCGCCTTACACGCAGCACAGACGTGTAGTTTTTCAACTTTATAATATTTGAAAAAGTTGCGCAAGTTGCGCGCGCGCGCGCGCACACACGTTTCCAGATGTGAAACTTCAACTCTATTTTCAAACATCTCTGTTTTATATGAATTCTGTACGGCACAAAACTCCCATTCCACCGTATAAAGTTTTAAGCTTCGGAATAATTTCTCGTAAGAACGGATATAAAAGAATAGAAATAGAAAAATGATATAATAAACTTCAAGTATATATCCTGAAATTTTTTCTATTACATGTAGCGAAGTGTAAATGAATATTATTTTTGTTAGAACGAGTTTTCCGTGTGTTGTTCAAGCACTCTTCTCTTTTATTCTATTATCTTTTCGCGGAGCGTAGGCGTATCTTTCTATCGAACGTACGTTGTAATTCAGCGATCACAGATAAGCGCGATTTTTCACTTTGTTGCAACAGTTAGCGCGCGTCGTGTTTATTATCACTTTTCCGTCAAAAGCGATCGCTAAAATTCTTATCAATTCTTATCGATGATCAAAACCGACGTAACTCTTGTGTCTTCTGGAGATAATTATCCGTTATTTTATTCGAAATACTCTCCAGTATAATTCGCTTTATTTCTCCGTAGATACATATTGTTCGTTCGAGACGCGGTAATGAAAGAAAACGAAAAAAAAAAAAAAAAAAAAAAAAAAAAAAATACAACGCGGCTAATTGCCGCTCTACGACCTGTTGTCGCTCAGCTGGCGAACTTTATTGCCCGAGGATTATCAGCGCACACTTGCCCGAGTGACAGACGGGGTCTTTCCCTTCTTCTGATCCGTCTATTTTGTATAATACGTTGCTTCGGTTATAAAAGCCATCACGAAAACTGACCGCACGAAAACAAAATTAATAACAAATCGACACTTTTTTTTTGCACACGCGATTACATTCAACTTGTTATTTTTGTGCGACAATTGTAATCCAGTTTTCATATTCGATTTTATCCGTACGTTACACAGTTATGCAACGGTGTTACGGTCGCTTCTAATCACAGTTCTCTATTCTCTCTCCGTGGAAATTAGAAGCGTTTACCCCTCCCCCCCCCCAAACACGAAATAATATATCGCTCGATCAACAGTCGGAAAACAATAGGCAGTGCAAATGTATCAGGGTACAGCTTTGTCCCCGGGTGCAAATCGCCCACAAATCGTTATCATCGGCTTGTTCATCCCACGCGCGTCCAGTTGCGTCATGTTTGCTTAGTCTAATCCGCTGTCTTCCCCGCCGATTCCCGCCGACCGAGCTCGCCCAGCGTGGTGCGCGGGAGACTAACGAGAAACTCTCCCTCTCCTCCGTACCGGAGACAGGACAAAAAGAACATCACGGCTAATTGCCACGCGCACTGTTCGATCACTTGTCACTCGCAATCCAATAGCCGGCGAATTCCGTTGTCCTTTCCGGTCGCATAGACGGTACGCGCGCGGCAGAGAAATCGGACTCGGCGCGCGAGGAAAGTGATAAGAAAAAGGGAACGATTCACCGGCGGAGCGCGGTGAAAATAATAATTGCACGATTGTGTGGCTGTTTATTGACTCGCTTCCTCTTTCTTCATTGGAAAATCTCTATGGCGGTCAGGTAGGAAGGTCACGTGTCGTCACACGACGGACGTAATGAAAGTAATGTGTCTTTTTTTTGTGTTGTGAAAATTGTATCGACAAAAATACCAAAATCATTGCGAATGACAGAGACAACTTGTATTTTTTTTTTTTTTTTTTTTT
>QVOB01027250.1:0-23808 GCA_014839585.1 Pseudomyrmex concolor | reverse complement strand
CTCCCGCCCGCCCGCCCGCCCGCTTCACAAGCGCGCGAAGACGTGGTGCATTCTGCCGTGTGCATATGTATGTACGTATAGGTGTGTACGTGACGATCCGCTACCGAGAGACACGATAACGCCGAACCAGCGCGGCGAAGGCGCGAGAGAAGAGGAGGAAAAACGTTACGTCTTCTCTCTCTTCACATAATGAAAAGCAGATTAAAAACTTCCGTCGAGTACAGCTCGCAAGAACGACGCGAAACGACGATTGGAGGATGAGAGCTATCCTTCTTCGCCGCTCCCCCCACGTCCCTCCGCATCCCCCGAAGCTTTCGGTTCCCCGGTCCACCTGCCTCGCTCCCTCGGGATACCGAAGAGAAAATGCAGGGTACGTCAGGGAGATAGGAATTATTAAGTTGGGATAGGTCGGGTTTTACGATGCGCACGGCAACCGCCGCCGCCGACGGAAGAATTCAAACGAGGAGAAATCAACAGCCTCCTAAGAACGATATATAATTTTCGGAAAGATATAATTAATTGCACGGTGATAAGATTTGCAATTAAATGTGATTTCCTAACATTTAACACAACACGAGCTTCTTTATTAACGTCAGCAAGTTTTCGTCAGAAAATCGATGTGTCGTTTCAGGCGTTTATACACCCCCGTTAAAATTTATGGTATAGTTCAAGAGCAATTATTTGTATCGTTTTAGGGCGAGTTGACACTCAAGTTGCTCGCGTATGTATTTTTAAATTTATTAACTATATGAATCGAACCTTTTTTGATTTTTTTATGACGATGTTCCTTCTCAGTGCTGACAGAAAGTAAAAACTTAATTAAAAAATTGACAGATCAAACGCAAAATGATAAATAATTTAGCCGTCATCTAAGTTTAGTCAAAGGATTGTAAGACGCCAGTGACAACCTTTGCGTTTTTTTTTTTTTTTTTTTTTTTTTTACAATCAACGTGCAAAAATAAACGTAACCCATTCCGTCGTGCTTATCGGAGGTATTAATTTCCATTCACGGAGGATTAACTCGTTAAAATTGTCAGATCGGTGATAAACCGGCCTTGCTTAACGTCACGTAGAGGATCGATTTGATGAATGAAAGAGAGTGAGGATGCAGGAATGACTGAAAGAGGTCACGCTAATTACGTTAGCTATTCATGCTAAGTAATGGTGGAGATGAGACAGGCTGATATAACTACTACGAGCGTTAATTAAAAATGGATTCCGCGTCAACGTAACTTTAGCACGCGTGGGAGTTACGGAACTATGGGTGCCCCGTGGCATTTTCGTGGAGGGAAAAATCGATTCGAAATGGGTCAAAGATCCACGTGATTGATGTGTGCATCATCCTTCTCTTTTTCCTCCTCCTGTGCGTGTTATCGCATGTCGGACAAATTTGCAAAAGTAAAAATTGTTAAAATGAAACGGCTCGTGAGAATTTCAATTACAGAGTAAAAGCTCAATACGAGCCGATATACAGGGGATGTTGGTTTACAAAAATGTAGTTTTATCAAAACAAGAAAATCAAACAAATTTCTATCTGTGGATCTTCTTTAATGAATAAGAAATAGTAGATCAGCGCACAAATGAAGTGAAATAAATACTCACTTGTCAAAAATTCAGTAATTGAATAAAATCCAAAATCATCATTTTGGTCTGATTTTCTTGTTTCAATAAAATTATATTTTTAGAAATAAAATAATGAAAGATGACCTCCGGTATTGATTAATTCAAATTAAATTACATTTTATGCAATAACATTTTATATCGTATTAGCTTTTTATTCACTGTTTAAGAAATTACATTTCCTGTCAGTTTTTTGACTATTATAGCAAACATCTTGTGTCTTTTGAACAAAGCTAAGTTTATTTCAACGCGCCCTTTGACGATCGAAGACCGTCGTTGTATACGCATTTGAAACGTGTTTCAATAAACGCTAGTTTCAAAGTCTTATTTAGTCACGAACATAGAGCACTTGTTTATAAACGAAACTAAACGCAACACGGACAGCTTCGCTAACGACAGTTTTATCAACTTTCTCGAGAGAGGAAAGTAGTTTATTGTTTTGCATTCTGATGTGGCAATCCCTTAATCGAAAGTACTTTTCTCGCGTTTTGCATCACGATGACGGTTTCGCACCGACGATACGAGAGGCTCCGAAGAATTAATTTGTCCAACATGCGGTAAAATGTTAAATCGCGATTAACGCGACGAAAAAGACGCCGGAGGAATGCGATTTTTTTTATTTGTCCAGCCACGTTAGCCTCGTTACGTCCGCGCGCGTAACCTGGAGAGAAGGTATCACGTTGCGTCACAACGCCTGGTGCTGTGAGCGACCCCCGGGCGCTTTATTAAAACTGGTATATCGCCTATATTCTATCTTATAGCCACGGCCTCCTATTTAAGGTTTTGAAATTCAAATCGAGCGCGAACCCTGCCATCCGCTATTGATATGCGAAATATCGCGGGTCTACCGGGCCCGCCCGCTCGCCTATGAGCGATGCCATAAAATCGCAAAAGAGCAAAGCAGAGTCGCCGTGAAAAAAAAAGTGTGCGAGAGAGAAAGAGAGAGAGAGAGAGAGAGAGATCGAGTGAGTCCCTCGGTGTTTCGGGGTAAAGGCTTCTCGCGCGTCATAAGTCCGATATATGTATAAAACGTACATACATATCGGGGGAGGGACGCGAGATATAACGGCCGGCAGGGCGTATCGGCGCGACGCGCGGCGTGTGAACCGGTGGCGAAATAAAATCGCGCGCGAGTAATCGGCTGCCGCGCGCGCGGATCCGCCGACGAAGTTCCGCTCGATGAATATTTATCTGAATGATTAAACGCAAGAGCTTAATCCCCGCGAGATCCTCTCTCACCGAGGACTAACTGATGGAGGAAACCCGTTGAGAGAGAGAGAGAGAGAGAGAGAGAAAGAAAAAAAGAGTTAAGGCCGGGATCGTTTTCCGAGACAATCTTCTTAACTCTCGCGGGGAGGAGCCGTTTCTCTCCCGTCGTTTCGCTTCTGCGCCGAAAATAACAATGGGAAAATCTCCCAGGACTCCGTCTTCTTAGAAATTTCGCGCGTTCATCGACTCGGACAAACACGCGCGCACCCGGGATTCCGGTTGTCTTTCGATTGATCAGGTACCGTCATTCGAGATATCTCTCGGACACGTAGCCATCCGATGTCCCGACAGACCGAATTTTCCCCTCGTCCGTGTGTGTACGCGTGCGTATACACACGTTCCGTCTCTGTGTGTGTGTTTCTGCGCGCGTATACGCGGTCCGCACACGTGCGCGTTGCCGATGTACACACTCACGTGAAACCTTACAAGAGCGAAGACGCGTGAAGGAAAAGGACAGCGGGGATCGCGGCGAACAGGAGACAGCGAGATGGAGATAGCGAGAGAGAAACAGAGTAAGGGAGGATGACGCGAGAAGAGGGAGCGAGTGAGTGAGGAACGGTTCACGCAGACACTCGCGAAATTACGGCCTTCGCTTACGTCTGGATACATCGCTCGAGTGAACGAGCTAGCGCCAGCGGACGACCAGGGTTTATAGGGTTGCTGCAGGCACGAGGCGAGGGATGGCGGCTCTCGTCGGTGAGAGAGCGGGAAAAGAGAGAAGGAACGTGCAAGAGAAGCAGAGAAACACGACCGGGAGATGCGGCAAAAGGGAGAGAAGGACAGAGAGGCCTCCGGTAAAGGTATGAGAGGACGGGTCGGTGGAGTAGGACGGTAGTGGTTACGGGGACGCACACACCGACGTGGTTTTACTGTTTCGGAAGTCTAGCCGCCCCCAGGCTATCCACCGCCACCCTTCCTCCCGCTCTCCTTCTCTCCGTTCCCCCGCTCTCTCCTTTCCGGTACTGCCGGAGTCCCACCATCCACCCGGCGGCCACCCTTCGCCCTCCCATGGGGTGGCCCACCCGCTTATACGACCTTCCACCCTCTTCGGCCAGACTAGCACACACCGAAGTCGTAAACCTACACCCTGCTCTCTCCCGTCCTCTCTCTCTCTCTCTCTTTCTCTCATCCTCTGCCGTCCTTCCGCTCGTTCCATCCTCGCTCTCGTTCGACCACCCTCGACCCGATCCACCCTCGTCCCTTCAAGCTCGCACGGATACCTCGAATGCACCAGCTCTTTCTCATCGTCTGTCTGACACGCACGCACGCCACCGCTGGGATACGAGCACGTATTACATACACGTACATACACACACACACACACACACTCATAAAGCGCATATTCGTAAAACGCGCGTGTACATGTATTGCGTGTGGGAACGCGCTCATCGTTTGCGCGCGTGAGCGCTTTACAGGCGCGCGTGCACGTGTACGCGTCTAGATGTTGGTATATACGATCTTTCGTAAGAGGTGTGGGGAAGAACGTAATTCCATCGGCACCGACGGTGGTACCGCGCCAACCGACACCCCCTCCCCTCCCCTCTACAATCCTCTGCGAGTCCGACTCACCCTCGTCCCTCTCTCCGTTCCGCGTGTGGCGGGATCACGAATTCGTTTCGGCGAAATTGTTCGAGTCCACGTCGAGAATTATTGAGATTCGAGCAGTTGAACGGTAACTCTCTTTCCGCGGGTAGGGGGGGGAGGTGTCGACCGAGGGAGAGGGTAAAGGGGGTGTTGAAACGAGAACGAGTTGCTTTGCGCGGCCTACCGACTCCCGTTCGAGTTCCTCCGGTAAGAAGATTTCCTGAACTTTTGGCCGATAATTAGTCGCCGCCTTTTCCGGCGACACGCGCAGCTGTCGGAAACGCGCGTGAGATATTCGGGAAAAAAAAAAAAACGCGTCGATTGAATAATTACCGCTTTTTTACGAGAGAGTCCGTTCCGAATCGCCGTTTTTTATGACGATCGACGGTGAGAGCGTTCCCGGAAAACTCGCCTGACCGTGTGACGGTCGGGAAATATGGCAATAACGCGTTTTTTTTTTTTTTTTTTTTTTTTTTGGTAATGTAATAAAGACAGTTTCTTTCAATCAAGATTTTTTATAATTTTAGTTCTGTGTTGCACGAATAAAACGACTTAATACGAAGGATGTATCAAAGGAAAAAACCTTAAAATTTTGTCAAATTATACAATACGCAAAATAAAATGTGCATACGCCTCCCCATATATTTATTTATAATATTGGGATAAACGGGACATTCTTATTTTCCTATCAATAAAATCTATTAATAAATATGCTCGTAAATAAAGAACAATGCAAGCTAATATACAAATAGTTTACATACGAATAAAACGACTAAATAAGAATAAGTTGTATAAGTATAAAAAAATTTATATAAATTTATTGACATATCGACCGTTTCAACCCATTGTTTAAAATCTTTTGTAGTAATTAATTAAATGTAAAATAAAGGAAAATATCAGCTTACAACGACACATATAAAAAAAATACACAAATATCGCACAAAATTAATTCCTACAAAAAAAACTTTTAATCTTTAATTAAAAAGTTAACAATAGCAAGCACCATATAAAATGTAACTTAATCAAGTCATCAAGTCAAATCAAATAAATTAGAAAATAGTAAAAAGATCAAAGAATAAAATAAATATAAATGCGTACCTCAATAAAATGATAAAACACTAGTGACAACCGAATCAAATTTTTCTATCAAACGTCTCTCTTTAGAAAACTTTTGATGTGAAACTAAATTTATCAAAGAAGAGTCTATGAGAGATTTACAAAAGATATTCGTAAATAAAGAAAGACATTTTATTTTACTCTCCGTTGTTCTGAAACTTTATTACACCGTAATGCTATCGGAGATATTTAATTTTATCAAAAAGCCCGAGGCGCGGTTTCCGCCAACACCGGGAAATGGGTGGTCAGTTTTCAATATCTAAGTTGCATAAATCGTTCTTTGTGTTAAAAAAAAAAAAAAAAAGTCTCATTTATCTCGATCAAGGTAACGCGTGTCTCTAGATCATTCCTCCCGCGCAAATAACAACGCGAAACGACTGAGATTCGACGTTATCAACATTTGCCACCCTCTCTCCCAAGAATAGCTTTTCTCCCCGCTGCGTTCCGAAACGAGAATGCAACAACGAGTGAGAATTCCGCTCACACACCGGTGCAGTCGAGTTTATGGCAGGATTTTAGGTGTGTTTTCATGGAATTAATACAGAGTTTAGCTTTGCGACTATAAACTACATCCAGACGGCAGTAAAGCGGGCGAAATGGCCGGGGACAGTGCTGTCTCGCCTCGGGCCATTAATGGGTCACGAGACGAAGCTAACTATAAATTGATAAGAGGAACCCGACCCGTTCCATTAAGAGTAAAAGTTCGGCAGACGTCTGGTCTCTACTCCTTTGTTTTTTTGTTTTTTTTTTACGCGCGGCTGTTCCGTCACTTCTATGTGACTTTTTTTAGTTTTATATCCCGCGGAGGGAGGGAAAAGCGAGCGCACAAGGAGACGAGCCAGTCGACGGAGTGAAGGAAATTATGGTTCTCCTTTCCTGCCGCGAGAGGAAGGAAGTGCGATCTTAATGACGCGCCCGGTGTGCGTCGCGAAAACTTACCCCCTTCCTCCGTCCGGTATCTCCGTGCGATCGTTTGCATATCGGAGCTTTTCATCTCGACGAATGCGCGCGCGCTCCGTCTTCGCATAGAAATGCGCTGCTATTGTCGCCGAGAGAGAGACGTTGTTAAGGCAATAATTATTTCGATCCTGACGTCATCGAATGGAGCTACGTGCTATTTTATTCCGCACACGCGCGCGTACAACTTCCTGTTAGTCGAATTAAATGTCCGTGTGATTCATCCTCGGAGTTAAAAACTCCAAAAATTGCAACAAAAACTTTTTCACGATAGAAACAACAGTTTAAAGAGAGAGAGAGGGAATCTTTTTCACATGGGAGTTTATTTCAATTATATCCCGTCTGTTGAGTCACTCGGTTGCGTTTGGAAAAATCGATTCCGATAAATCGTTCCGATTGTGAAGCGAATATCTTTGAATACGGCTCGTGGAGAAGAGAAGAGTGGCGTCGTGTTCCGCCGATTCGCAACAAGTGTAGATTTATTCACGAACATTGAGATTTGTCCGCGCATAAATGTCCGATCGCATAAATTGTACGTCCCTCGCGAAAACCGTGGCATCGCTCCGCGATTCGAATCCAGCGGATTCTGCGGCTCGAGTAGCATCTCTCTCTCTCTCTCTCCTTCTCTCTCCCTCTCTCTCTCGTTAATACCAGCCCGGAAGATGATAAACGAGGCCAACTTATCAGCAGTCTCCGAGCACGACGAAAAAGTTTCGGGGTCCAAAGTAGCGGCGGCGCCGTCGCCGCTGCCTCCGCCGCGCGGACGCGGAAAGAGAGACCGATAAAAGGGGGCAGAAGCGCAGACACCGCCCGACACAGCGGCGGGGGGGAGGGGAGAGAGTAAGGAAGAGACCGCGAGAGAGAAACGTGAGAGAGAGAGAGAGAGAGAGAGAGAGAGAGGGAGAGAGATAGAGAGATGCAGAGCTACGTAAGTCGGTTTTCGACATTGACTAAACGAGACACGGAGACATGGCGTCCGTAGGAAGGATGGTAAGTGCGCCGACCATCAGCCCCCCAATCCCCGCGCTCCTCTTCCATCTCGACCCTACGTCAAGCCACGTCAACCACCCTCCCCCTCGTTCAACTTCCCCGTTGACTTCCCCACCGTTTCGCCAGGACCTATAGGCACGTAACACCCTCCTTGCCGCAGGCTCCTGCCCACGAGCGAAAGGGCATTGCCACGGCGAGGCGCAAAGGAGCCCTTCTTCGTGTGTGATGCACAGCCCCTCGGCTGTCGGACGCTTAACGCTTTAACGACGCCGCTACTTCGCGGCGTCCCCTTTCGTGCCGCGCGTACCCCTCCTACCATCCCCTTCGTCGTTCTCTCGCGTGAAACCCCATTGGCAACCGTTTCTGCTATGGTATCTGCCGCGTTTAAAATGGCCACCCGACCTTCCGCTATCTGACTTCAACCCAGTTCCTAACTGGGTGATGTTATACCGACGTTCTCTCGAACTCCGGCGCGTCACACGCGTCATTGTCACAAGCGTCGTTCGCAAAAATACAAGCAAGCTCTCTCGATGTAAGCCTCTACACTCTGTCTGTCTTCTCGAATTCGCTTGCTTTCTAAGATGTTGCACAAAATTCTCCTCTAATTACAGATCTACTAGCGAGTTACTTACGTTTTACACGTTTTACGGCGTTTTTTAATCTGAGGGTTGTGTATCGGCGACACAAAAGTTGCTCGGTATTAAACCGCGAAGAGGGTTCACCCCCGGCGGGAAACTTGCGGATCGCGTCGAACTCGCGAAGAGACGAACGCCGTTCCAAACTGGCTATCGATCATCCGTCCTTTTATATGCGCCAACACAATATATGTCCTTGAACTCGTTTCGAGTCGCGAAACCGATCGACCCAGATTCCCGCCAAATTTTCGTTTGTATCCAACCGGTTTATTTATTTCGTCGCGCGTAGAACACACGCCCTAAAAGTGCAACACACACACGACGACTTCTGACGCGCGCGACCCCGATTCTCTAACCGCGTCGCGTCGTCGTCGTCGTCGTCATCTTCTCCGACGGCTTTTTCGAGGAACGCTCGCGCTGACTCTACGTGCTGTGGAAAAAGGGATTTCCGCGAGAATTTTCGGATTTCTGGGCGCGACGAGCGAATGTCAGCAGAGAGCGCCCGCGTCCCTGCGCGTCCCTCCTCTTTTCACACAGCTTCTCCCCGGTGGCGATGTTAGCCCGACGTGGTAGAAGTGGATGAATCGGGGACGCGACATGGACCAAAAGCCTTGGCGGTTCGCTGCGGGAGTCAATATTCTCGGTTGGCGGCGGCTAAAATCGAGACACCGAGACAAAATCTTCGGGAATTTCGATATATCCTCTAGCCTTCCGCGCGTCTTTTTCGTTTCTATCTGTTCCTCACATTTCTTTTGTATGCATGCATGCGCAAGTCTTCTTTTTTTTTCTCTCTCTCTCTCTTTCTTTCTCGCAACAGCGTCAACAACGCGAAGGACGAGGATTGGAAACGCGCGCGAGGAGAAAAGATGAGAGAGAAAAAAATAAACGCGATGTTTACGGGGAGGTGATTTGTGCCGGACAAGAAAGAAAAAAAAAAGAAAATTCGCGCAAACTCGACAGACCGTGTTGGTTTCGTGTCAGCGACGGCTTTTCCTACGCTGCTACGGTTACGCTCAACGTCTACGACCCTTCTCTGGTCGCGGTTCAGAACGGCGAGATAGAAGACACGTAGAAAGCGCGCGACGAGGGCGGAATAGCTCGACTCGGATATATATATATATATATATATACAGTCCGGGTAGTTTTTTCGGGAATAATGCGGGCGCGCGGGATAAATTCAGTCGGCATAGCGCGCGGAAACTGCACCCTTCTACCCCTAACCTGCGATCGTTTCGAGTTCTTGACGCGTCGCACGCGCGTCAGCAACACGCCTTCCCTACATGGCATCTTGCTTTGCACTTTTCTCCGCATCAGACGCCGGATAACGAACTAAAATAGAGTGAACGTGGCTCTTATATACGTAGCAACGCAGGCACCAGCAAGGGGTAGCTTTTCAAATGGAAATGTATAGCAAATTAAATTAAAAAGTGCTAATCATTTAGTGTTAAGAAAGAATAAAATTAGAAACACGAGTGTTGCTGTAAAATATCGTTTTTCCACTAGTTACACTAATTAATTAAATGAAGTTGATACGTACAATATAAATTGTCTTTGAATATAAATTTTATACTTTCTGACAAGTCTTTTTAATTCTCGAGCCAAATAAATTCGAACGAATAACAGCTAAGATCCAGAGAAGTCAATATATCCCAATAAACAGAAAAAGTTTGTCGTGACGATGGACTCGCATACTTGGTCGAGAAAGGGAGGAGAAGGGTGGAAAGGGCGCAATTTCTTAGTGTCCTCTTTCGCGAGTTGGTGGTGTCGCGACAAGGCGGACCAGCAGCAATGAGGCGACGGGTGGTCAAGCAGGGTGGGCGGCTACACGCGGTCCAAAATGTGGCTCTTTCTCGCAGACAGGACGCCGAGGACAAGGACGAGGACGACGACGACGACGACGACGACGACGACGACGACGACGACGACGACGACGACGACGACGACGACGACGACGACGACGACGACGACGACGACGATGAGGACGAGGACGAAGAGGGGTGTTCTGTAGGGACTAGCGCGAGGGCGGATCAATACAATCGCTAATCCGGTGCATTGTGAGGCGAGGCGTGGCGTAGCAAAGAGGCGAGGTGAGGCGGTAGTAGTGGTCTTGCTTGCCTTCTCATCCCCCTTGCGTCTCAGCCGCCGGTTTCAACCCTCGCCCTTTCGCTCTCCCGTCTCCTCGCCCATCCACTCGCCATCCGGCCTCCCCCGACCACCGCTGCCGCCCTCCTCGCAGCCGTCCTCCCCCGCGCGCGCGACGGCTTTCCCACTCCCCTCGCCGCTCTCTGCGTTTCAACCCCTCGACGAGCCTTCCTCTGCCTTCCTTCGTAGCCGTTCGGCCCACCCGCGCCCCTACATCGTCGCCGTCCGCTGCCTTCCACCGCTGCCGGCACCGTCTTGCCGCACTTCCGCCTTCCAACCCTTAACCTACCCCTCGGCGAACCAACAATTCCTCCTTCCTCCCCCGCTCTCCCCTTCACGACGTCAGCAACGGTGTAGGATCGCCGTTCGTCGACGAAAACGTAACCTACACTGCCGGACCATGAACAAGCTTTCAAGCTAGCCCGCACGCGGATCCTCAACTCGCTTCTCTTTTTCTTCAGAACGAGAGAGAGAGAGAAAAAAAAGAGAAAGAAAGAAAGAGGAAAATAATACAAAAAAAAAAACGATGATTTAATTTTTCAACGCGCACGCAGGTGAAGTCCTCGTCACACGCGTGAAGAACTGCGTGTTGTTAAACTTCTTGTCGCGGATCTTGTCGCGGAGAGAATTCGGTCTTTTGTGCACATGGGTGGCTAGCGAGTGATTTACGATCGGGGCGCTGAATTAAAGGCGTACACACACTCGACGAATGCGCAGAAGAAACCAATTTTATTGTCTCAGACCCGGCGTCGCGACGTTATTCTTTTATTACACTCCGCGGTGTATATTTTCTAAGGCGTCTTGCCTTGAGAGAGCGAGTGCTCTTGAGAAATTCAAGAGAAAAAGAAAGAGAGAGAGAAAAAAAACACCGAATGTAAAATCGCGCGACGAAGATGCGAGAGAGGAGTCGCCAAAGAACTGATAATTTGCATCAGTTGCGGAGAAGGGAGGAAGAAGAGAGAGATCCGGTGCGCGCTTTCCCGTCATAAAGAATGCAGAAACGCTAACGGAATTTAGGCAGGAAACACAGCGGAATTAAATAGTGGCTGTAAGTATCGGACTGTTACGGAGACCGCCAGTGCCGTGCGCGCGGAGAGGTGCGCGCCTGTAAAAAGTTAAACAAGATTAAGGTGGAAAGCGGAGAGGAGAGCCACGGGAGAGAGAGAGTGGATAGCCGCGGCTGTAATTCCTCTGGCCCTTCGCGCAACTTAAAAGATAAATGCCACGCTGCTCACAATGCACTCTGAAAAATATGCTCAAGTTTCGTTCGCGTCGGCGAACGTGAGATAATGCATTTTCCACGGAGTGTCGTTCGTGCGAATTGCCACTTTTTTTTTCACGGAAATAATTGCAGTAGGTTGAACTGGGGGTCTAATAGGACCGCGCGTTTATTTGTCCGAATCTCGATACTCTCTCTCTCTCTCTCTTTCTCTCGAGCCGCAACAATACGACGAGTTTAATTGTTTGACGATGAAGCGTCGGACGTAATTAAATTGTGTCTTGCGTCGAAAACAAGAGGAATCGCAAGAGCGGCTATTTATCGAATTTAAAATTCAAAACAACGATACGGGAGGATTTGAAATTGTCGCGCAAATTTCTCCGTGCGCGTACGTACGTTTTATCGGAGGGGCGTGCGCGCGTAACTCCCGCGCGATAAACAGTTTTTGTCAATGGCGCGCGTGTTACTAAACAAATTTATTTATCGCACTGGGACCGCGGTTGCAACTTCTGAATGGAAATGTCCACCCCGCGCGCGGGAAACGCTCTCTCTTTCTCTCTTTCCGAGTGCGGCGCCCGTCGCTACTCTTCTCCGCTGATGATCGTGCGCCGAGCAAACTTTTAGAAAGAGCTACAAAAGCATAATTGCTTTGCAGCCCCGTTATACAAATCCGCGAGTTGTCGAGGAATTTAATAGCGGCGCGATGCCCCTTTTCCCGATTCGTTTGCGCGCGTCTTCTCGGTTAGGATTTCTGCTATTCTTTTGACGCGGCGCGCGCGCAAGTCGATTATGATTTTTGCGGAGAAGATAATTGATTCACAAAAAATTCCGGGGAGCGAACGAGAAAATAAATGGGAAGAAAAAAAAAGAGAGCAGTAGCGGTATATCTTTTATACTTCGCATCTCAAAGAACGAAGTTTTCGATTTTACCCCTCTACAGTTTGCGCAATCACTTCGTGCAAGAAAACAAAATTTACAAATTATGAAGTTCGTGAAAATGTTCAACTTCGAGAAAAAGAAGAATACACCGTACGCTCGTGCAGTAGAACAATAAATAAGTACAATGGAGATCACTTTCGAGCAAAAATAGAAAAGTTAAATATACCTAAAGAAAATTAAATGTATTTAAGTGAAATTATTTAAATATATTTGAGCAAACTTAAAGATATAAAACACACACGTAAAAGCGAAACGTTTCTATCTCTCACAAGAGTCTTTTTCAGTCGCAAAATAATAATATATCAAAGAATTTAAAAAACGAGACGTAAGAGATCGAAACTTTTATATGTATTCTATTTTTAATTTTATTTAAATACATTAAACATTTATTTTTACTCAAAATTGACTTCATTACATTTATGTGTTGTTCAACTAAGTATCAGGGTCGATGCGAACCGAATGTACCAATATAATTTTTTTAAACGTAACGAGTAAATTAACATGTAAAAATTCAAATCAAAAATTTATATAAAAGGCTTGTTTTGCATCTCACACCTAAAATAATTACCTTCCTGTTAAATTAAAAAACTGCAATGCAAAAGACCTTAAAAAAAAATTGTTATCCCTTAACATCGTTTGTGACGGACTCGAAACATCTCAGGTGTAAAGTGCGTGTTAAAACATCTTTCTCTGTTTAAAAGTTACAGCAGTCTGCTACTTTTGCGCACGACTCTGGAAAGTCCCGTTATCCCGGGACTATTGTTTCGAATTGTTTTTCACAAATGTTACGTAACTGCAATTGAAAACTGGATTCTTCCAAAAAAAATATAGGATGGACCCAAGGTATTCTTGCGGTTCAACGCTAATGACCTCCACCATCCCCTTAACAGTTCCAAGCAATACAGGAGCAACATTCCTTCCGCGGAACCGCCCGCTCTTAAGCGAGATGGACCCAAACAAACTCGCTCGCGAGAGCAGCTGAAACTGTGTTACTGGAATAAACTTCTTCCCTCTCTCCCTCTCTCTCTCTCTCTCTCTCTCTCTCCCCGCGGTAACAACAGCAGCAACTTTACTAACACACGTATTCGCGCACAAGGCATTCTCTCTTCTCCTCCTCTCTCTTTCTCTCTCTTCTCGTGCAAATGCATTTCTATATTTCTATGCGACTGGAATAAGCAATCGCGATCGGACGACGGGCAGTCCGCGCGATTCGCTTTCTGTTGGCATCAGAAGTGAAAGAAAGTGTCACATAAATTCGGCGCATTATGTGTCGCGCTACATGTGTCGAGAAACTTTTTCCCCCTTCCTGCGTTCGCGAAACGACTTGTGTTGATTTATTTCTTATTTTTACGGCGCAACAAGCGTCGATTTGTGTCACCGGATCGGCAAGATGCACCGCGCGGCAACGATAAGTCGCGCACGCTTTTGCCAGTTTTCTACATAATTTTTATTTCTCAGAAGAAACATCTTTACTTTTGAAAGTGTCTTTTGAAGATGTTTGGATTGCGACAAGATTTATTGGCAGTTTCCTTGCTGCGAGATTGTCGCCGCGTGTGCAAAGAGCAAGACGATAATTACTAGGCGACAAATTCGGGCTCGTCGGATTTCTATTCTGACGAATGACCGTCTGAGGACGTGTCCAGATGAACGGGCGCGTGTGTATATATACGTAGGTCCGGGCCAGCCAATTATCAAGTGATTGCTCGCAGATTATAGGAAATGCAGTTCCGCGAATTGAAGGTGTGCGACGTCACATCTGGACGCGCGTCGTCTCTCCGCACCCTTCCTCCGCGCGATTCACCACTTCCTCTTCACGGGGGAGAGGGCGACGGTCCGTATTCTTCGCGAATTGGTTATCGGTATTTGCCGTTCGAACGATCGAGGCGTTTGCCATTGCTACTTGTTTGCCATTTCCAGAGATTATCCTTCAGAGAGAGAGTGACGTTCCATTCCGCGGGCTTTAGCAGAGAGAGAGTTATAATTGATACAAGCAGATCTTTCTCACACAATACAATCTGATGGCGGAGAGATTCGAGATCTCTCGTTACAAGATTCCGCACTCGCGCGACGGTCGAAAACCAGCATATTTTGTAAAGTAACGTGTGAATTTGTTTGATCTAGCGCGCCCGTCCAAGAGCAACTTCGCATTTGCCCTTTTGTGCGTAACGAATCGGAAAATAGATATCTTCGTAGAATAAATAAAAAAAAATAATTAAGAAATTTATATTAAATTGATGACAAAAATAATTTCGACTTTTAACAAAGTGTAACAAAAATTACTTTTTCGCCAATTTAATAAATTCTGAAAACGATATCTTTCTCTCTCTCTCTCTCTCTCTTTCTCTCTGTCATATATCACAAAGATATCGCTGCTATTTACCAAAACTTGGAAGTTTGTCTGTTGTCCTATCTTATTGTGAGAAATTATATGCGCACAGTCGACTCAACTTTAAGTCGACAATCCGCGTACGTCTGCGAAACAGTCACAGTGAGTTGATATTATGATGTTCGCTCTTCAGAAAGAGAGAGGAGATACGGCTTCTGGTTAAGTCAAATTAGGAGCGCGCGGAAAGACGGAGAAGAGCGAGAGAGGGGCTGTTATCAGTGACAATAATAGTCGCGGCGACTTGGATTTGCGCGCGGACTGAAGCCACGTCGTCCACATCCGTTATAGATTATTGCTTATCCGCCGCCAATCTGCAAATGGTCGCGCCGGCGGGAAAACAACGGAGGGAAACCTAAATTCTCCGCAATAAATGGCGGAGAAGAACCGATGGAAGAGAGAGAGGGAAGAGGAGGAGGGCAGTCGACCGGGATGTATGTTTGCTCGCGGATGTACAGGAAATTCGCCTAGAGACCTCGTATTGGCTATCAGGAAGGCCCGGTTGGTTGGTCGTGCATCGTGTCCAGTCTGCCTGCGCGAAGTTGCGCCAAGTTCCGCAATCGGTCCACTTCCCTCCCCCTTCCCCCGCGCGCCTTCATACCTCCATTCCCCTCTTCCCAACACGTTCAACCGATCATTCTTTTTCTCCCGATATTCCAGTTTCTCTTTTCTCTCCTCCTTTCCATCCCTCCCGGAGCCGAGCCTACATTCGAGTTTTCCTCTTTCTGCACGCGGCCGCTGCAGCCTCAGCCCCTTCATCGCTCGCCACTCAGACTTCAATTAATTTCGCTGGTTCTGGGCCGACCGTTTTCCAATTTCGAGTTTCTACGGTGAACACGAGCGCTCTCGATAGGCGACGGTACGCGGGGAACGAGACGGGAATGTGAAACGCTTCTCTTACACGTACATACACACACATGATCGAGAGAAGAGGATGATGTGTCGATGTCTGTGTGTGTGTATTCGCGCGCGCGCGCGTATCGCGGTGCGTGCGAGAGAGCGTGTGTCGCGCACGTGGCGAACGGCGCGCTTGACGCGAAAAATTAATTACATGTGCGTCGTCGCCCCGAGGTCGTCTCGGGACAACGTCGTCGTAGCTCGCGCGCGAGAAGGCGTTCTCGCCGAGATTACCCATCGGGATTGCGGCAGAGACCGGAACTTCGCGTTTAATAATTTATATATTCGCGGGTGTGATATTTTACGTCAAGCCGCATCGCGAGATTTCCTCGCTCCCTAAATCGACGTGTCACAAAGACGAGACGATCGAAACTCGCAGATACAGCGCGCGATATCTGTCATTCTGCGATAAACGCAAAGCGTGACGCAATGCAATTCCGCGGGCGTAAGATACGCACGAGAATCGGCGCTGGTACACATTGATCGGAAAGGAGGGAGAGGTGCACGCCGATTGATTTACAATGGCCGAAGGTGTGGCGGAATCCGACACCAATATCATGCCGATAGCCGGGCGCGCGCGCGCGTCGACAATTATCGTGCCGGACAAAGGCTACGGCGCGGGGGTGTGTGGCGTATACACACCTATCCCATACATACGTCTGGCCTACGGGTCTTTACGCAGCTGACGCAGCGTGTCTCGCATTAAGAAAGCGCGTGGGTCACGTGCGTGGGCCAACACCCGCATATACGCGCGCAACAGACCACGCACGTGCGCGATACACGCAACTCAGCGAAACGAGATCCGCGTTCTTCACCGAGTGGTTTGTCTGTGAATGGACGATTTGACTTTTCCGATCGTCGAAGAAAAAGGGGGAATTTAAATGTCCGAATCTCTTTACGCGCTTTGCAAGTCTGCTTTTTATTCTCATCGGTCCGAGAGAAATTATTCCTTCGATTGGAGCGAATTTAATTCGATACGGAAAGATACAAGTTAGTAAACAAGAGACATTTGAGAAAATTATATACACCGCGAACGGTACGCGAATACGGAATTGTCGTGCAACATACCGCGCGTTCATAAGAGAGAATCGAAGTTCAAACTCCGGAATAATGTTATATAGGAAAATACGAGCGTGCTCCTTGAAGCGGAGAGAGAGAGAGAGAGAGAGAGAGACCGCGTTTCCTGCTAGCGCGGAACGGGACATTCTCACCCACCGCCCGAGTGTCCTGCGAACTATATTGTTGGTCGGATATCGCAACAACATCTCAACAACGCCGTTTGCAAAGGACCGGAATAAATTTACGTAACGAACGACGTGAGGATGTGCGGATGTGTGTGTGCGCGGCGGCGAGTTTGTGCAGGATACGCGAATGCTGAAGCACGTGTCGCCGCCGTTGCATCGCGAAATAATGCTAATAACAGCGCCGCGTTAAGTTTCTTGATTTATCGTTCTCGCGACGACGGCAGATGCTGTTTTAGCATCAACGGTCGGAGGAAACTGCGATCAGAATTCATGCAACTAAATATAACATTATCATGAAGACGCATACACACACACAACATGTGTTTTCAGAAAAACTCTTCAGTGAATCGACATTAATTGTAAAACTTAGTCTATCAACTGCTTGAAATGTTATAAAAATAGAAATAAAGTAAACTTTTAGAGTTGCAACGAATATTAGGCAACTTTTGTAGGTATTCTGCCTATTTTTCAACGGTTTTTACTATTTGACCGAATATCAAATAGTTTTTTAAATGTAAAAGTGGAAAGAAATTTAAGAAATAGTAACTGACTGTTGTCATTTCAGCCGCGAATTTTAACACGCACAAGTATCTAATTTATCTATTTCTATATCTAATAACATTAAATAAAACACATTTACTGTTACCATATCATAAATTAGATAGTCACATCTGAAAATTGCTACGAACTCTAAATGTGATTTTCCATTCAGAAAACCATGTTCCATCTACTTTACACAGGAATTTTGTTCCAGATGCGACTATCTAATCTATGATGTCTATTACATCTATAATGATAAGAACGTTGCTATCTGTAGGCCATTGGCGACATTAAATAGTTTCATTCGACAAGTTCGGTGAAACCCGCAAGATAAGGGAAATGGACCAATCGATGATACAAGCATCCCTTTGTTATCGATATATAATAAATGTAAAATCGATCATGTCATAACAAATGAAATATATAACGGAGGCTTTAAACAGACGTGCCATGTGCCATTTGACAAGAAAACACGACTTGCTTACGTTTAAAAATCTATAAAAAAAAAAAGCAATAAGGAAATTACCAAATATTAAACATTACCGAAATGAGACAATTTTGATGAATAATTAGTTGACAACCGTTTTTTTTTTCATTTTGATCATTTCGTTTATATAATCTTAAATTGTGTTTACATTCGAAATGCAAATGCAATTATTAGAATTCAAATAACACAGCGCGAATTGTCAAACCATGTCGGACTAATCAGAAATCGGAAAACCCTTTGCTCTGAAGAGAGACTTTTGTTCTGAAGGTCTCTATTTTAAAGTTTTTTCTATTTGATGTTAAAGCAACTTTATCGAAAATGTATTCCGCTAAGTTTTGGAATCAAGGGTGTGAAGGGTTATGTCAGTACTCGTTGTATAATCTACAGAGACGAGGTGTTTTTACGACGTTTATCGACGACTGAGCACAAGCTGTCATCCAGCAAAAAAGATTTATCGAAAATCCTCCCAGATTTACCGTCTCAATCGCAAATCGTCATTGCCGGTGCTGGCACAGTAGCTAATTCAGTCGCCTATCATTTGGTTCTCAATGGTTGGAACGATGTTCTCGTTTTGGAACAAAACACGTAAAAATTTCTACTGTCTTTATTAATTTTATATTTAAATGACAGAGATGCGACTGACTCTGCTCACTATCTATTGCTAATTTGTCATTTAATTATACTATCCAGATCTTGTTAATTTTTATTTGTATTTTATTCTTATGTTTCTTATTTTTATAATATTTTTTTATTTAAATTGTTTCCAATTTATTAATGTGCTACCAGATTTTTTGATCAGCAAACTGTCTACATAACTAATGAAAACACAAATGACATCAGCTTTGATTATAATTCCTGATTAAAATCAATACTAAGCTGTGTACAAATTGGCAAAAGTTTGCTTACTAAGTTGTTGCAATTAGAATTAATGTTTATTTCAGAATTGGCAGTGGAACTTCACATTTTGGCTCTGGCACTCTTGGTCTCTTCAAGCCCATCTCTCGCAGGAACTTGATTGCATACAGTATCAAACTGTATCAACAGTTGCAAGAGATGGGCTATGATATAGGATTAAAACAGTGTGGTAGTATAAATTTGGCACAAACTAAAGATAGGATGGTAGCTTTAAAAAGAAGAATGGCGTACAATGTGCCAACTGGGCTGCATTGTGAGGTATATAATTTAATATTTTTTACACACTTGTAATCATATTCTTTGTTACCTTCAATATATTGGAGCCAATATATAGGTTCTAGGCAAAGAAGAACTGAAAAGACTACATCCTTATTTACATGTTGATGATCTAGAAGGAGCAATTTGGGTGCCAGAAGATGCCGTTGCTAATCTAAATGCAATTTGTGAAATCTTGGCAAAGCTAGCAAAACAAGGAGGAGCACGATATATTGAACACTGCTACGTAGAAGAAGTAAAGACTGAGAAAGGTGCTGTTAAAAGTGTCAAGACTGAATATGGTACTGTTTCCTGCGAGTATTTTATTAACTGTGCAGGAATGGTAGATACATCTTTATGTCAGCTCTAAAATCAAACTTGCTATTATTTTAATTAACAGTTATTTGTCTATTTTTGATTTTGTTAAATAAATTTGATATGTTTTAGTGGGCTCGAGAGTTGGGTTTACGATGCACACCACCTGTCAGAATTCCTGCATATCCCGCGGAACATTTATATGCAATTATACCCCCTTTGTCATCGCAAATGAGCACATCTTTGCCGTATGTTCGAGATTTTGATTCATACTCTTACTTTAGAGAATGGCAAGGTGACTTGTGATTCATATAATACAGTGTATTATACTTCTTAGCTTCTATGCACACACTTGCTATATTAATATATTTCGTGATAAAAAATTTTGATAATGACAGGTGGATTACTACTCGGCTGGTTTGAGCCTGATGCAAAATCTGCATTTGGAAGTGGCAATGTTCCTTCAAAAAATTGGACAGATTACGTGAAAAGTGATCAGACTCATTGGCAGCCACTGTGGGACAAAGTTTTGCATAGATTGCCAATCTTGAAAGAAGTGAAACATCCCAACATATATAATTGTCCTGACAATTTTACCCCAGACGGTAGATGGATATTGGGAGAAAGTCCTGAAGTAAAGAATTACTATGTTGCTGTTGGGATGAATGGCAATTCATTGCAGGGTAAACTTCCTTCAAATATAAATTACTCGCGCGCGCGACTTTGTTTTTCAATCGTTAAGCTCAACGTAATTTTGTTTAAAGGTGCTGGTGGAATTGGAAAAGAAATTGCTGAATGTTTAATAAACGGCGAATCTACACAAGAAGTGCTCCCGTTTAGTGTGCAACGATTTCTTGATTTACACAATAATAAACAATATTTGCAACATAGAGTGAAGGAAGTAGTCGGTCGAAATTATGCTATATTGTATCCTCATCAATCTGAATACAAATATGCTCGTAAATTACGTTGTTCGCCTTTGTATTCAGTTCTGGAGGAACGTGGAGCAATTTTTGGTGTAAAAATGGCTTATGAACGTCCTCTTTACTTCGATTCTACTTATAAACGTAAGTATGCGTGTAATTTTATTATTTAAAAAAAGCATCTTACGATAGTTTCTTGTAATATAAAGTATTATATCATGTAATATAAGAAAGGAGTTTATATGTTTTTTACATAACACATTTACACGTACATATAACTGGTATATAAATTTTCAAAAGGAGGACAGAAAAAGCCGGTCATGCCAAAAGGCAGCTTTTATAAGCCAAAATTTTTCGATTTTATGAAAGAGGAGTTTCTGGCATGTAGGGAAAGCGTTGGAATCATTGACATGAGCTCGTTTTCCAAAATTGAAATCAAGGTAACTTTTTTTTCAGGTTCTTTTCATTAATTAATCTTTTAATGAATCTCGATTGATTAATTTTGTTGCAGTCTAGTCGCGAAGAGGTAGTAGAATATTTACAACGATTATGTTCTAACGATGCTGACATACCAGTCGGTGGTATAGTTCATACAGGAATGCAAAATGAAAAAGGCGGTTATGAGAACGATTGTATGTTAGTACGACAAGATACAAATAGCTATTTTATGGTCTCACCCACGTCACAACAAACACGTATTTATCAGTGGATGTCTAGGTAAAATGTCATTCTGTAATTAGAATGGCTTGGACTTGAGAAATAATTAGCGTTCTTTCTTCTAACACTATTAATTTATACTCTCTCTTGTTCTTATTGAAATATACAGACATTTGCCAGCAGATCACTCGGTAGGTCTTAACGATGTGACTTCTAAGTACACGGTCATTAATCTAGTAGGGCCCAAAGCTACCGATCTACTTTCAGAGTTATCCAACTCTGATATCAATCTTTCACCTTTCACTTATAAAGTGAGTTTTTTTTTTTATTTTTAGCTCTTCTCTTCTCAATAGATGTGTGTAAATACAATAACAAATTAAATTAATCGTTTAAAAATAGATGGTAAACGTTGCGTACGCTTCCGATGTTATGGTAATGGCATTCACGCATACTGGCGAGTCTGGCTATTGTCTCTACATACCCTCGGAATACGCGTTACATGTTTACTCAACATTAATGGCTACGGGAAAAGATTATGGCGCGAGAGACGTTGGTGTTCTCACGCAACGTTTTATGAGGATAGAAAGATTTATTCCATTTTGGGCTGAGGAACTAACACCGTGTGTTACGCCGTTCGAAGCTGGAAACAGCTACAGCGTAAGATTGGATGTTAGTATTATAGTACTGATACACTGTTTTAATTTGTTTCTATCATTGTTATAAGATAAAAATATAAACTTCTTATGAATTATATATTAATAAATTTTGTGTGTAATTCTTGTTATTCAGAAGGATTATTTTATTGGCAAAACTGCGTTGCAACATCAGAAATTACGCGGAGTGACAAAGCGATTAGTTTTATTTGTGCTTGACGGTATGGATTTGAACAAAGATGTGTGGGCCTGGGGTGGTGAACCGATATATCGAAATGGTGAATTTGTTGGCACTGTTACGTCAGCCGGGTAAATATCTTTTATATACGAAAATAATTTTAGCTCTTAATGATAAGTAAACCACGAATAACTAAGGTAGATTATGATAATCCACACTCGCCAGTGATTACTGATAAAAAACAACCTCATTTAGCCTCATCTTAAATATCTACTATGTTTCTTTCTATTGTGAGTGATAGTTGTTACATATTATTACATTTCTCTATTTCAGTTATGGTTTTAACACGGAGAAACTCATTTGTCTCGGATTCATTAGCCTACCTGGAGCAAAACGAGACACGAATGTTATTACCACCGACTTTATAATGAATCCATCGACATATTACCAAATTGACATCGCCGGAACAACATTTCCCGCCAAACCGCACGTCAATCCGTTGCCCATACCGTTAAATACTAAATTAAAAAAATATATCCCTACCCCAGTTGTGTCGTATCAAAGCGATGTCTCAAAATAAATAATATTCTAGTCAGTTCTGTTTGTTTTTTTAACTACCTCGCGAAATTTATCACCGAATATAGAAAAATATACTACTTGTATTATTCTATGTATGTAATGCGCAATATTGCTTATATGTAATAAATATTGTAATATACAGCTGACACAAATAAGATAAAGCAGAACAATAGAGTTTGTTCTTTGTTCTTGTTTTTTTTTAAATACGTTCGATATGGCTAATATTAATTTACTTTTTCTGTTCTGGGCACACATTAGATTTTTAAAACAAAAGATAAATTTAAGAGAGCACACATAGAAATAGATGAGCAAACATATCACAAGTAAAAATTATATCATGTACAAATAACAAATAAAGAAAATCATGTCACGATATGATGATTGTCTTTATTGCGCTATCAAAATCAATGCGATTGATGTATACGGACTCTACGCATGCAATACAAAAGTTGTTTCTTTTAGCTATATGAATATGTGTGACTTTACATACATTATATATATAAATTCTTTATTTAGTTTAATTCTCTGTTTAGATTATTAATCCTTTACTTAGTTTGTAATAAAATGAACAGAATTCTTTTGTAAAAAGTCTAAAAAAATAAGTTTAAGTCTGATAAAGATTATCTTGTTTGTACAATAAAAATAGGCATGAAATTTATGACATAGAAAAAACAGTAGTTATGACATAGAAAAAACAGTAGTTATAGCTAAAAGAAACAATTAATTTTTGACATGTTGAACTCATAATTGTGCGTCGTCCACCGATGTATCTTCCTCCGCAACTTTCCGTCTCCTTATAGTCCCTTCAGTCCCCTCAGTCCTCACAGTCCTCTCAGTTTCGGAAGGGGTCGTCCAGCAGCTTTGTGATGTCCCACGTAGTCCCACGTTGTTTCACGTATCACTTTTTCACTCGCGACGCGGAAGACGCGAAAAATGAACAGTTACTATAGAAAATTCTAGAAAGAAACGTCTACACTACCGAATATTACTATCGAATCAATCAAATTTTTCACAAAACTCGAATAAGTCAAATCGAAAACTCATTTTTGCAATTAAAGTATATAAATAAAATTTATGAATATATAAAATTGACCACGCGAATTTATCTAAATACAACGATATTAAAACTTGGCAAACCGCGAATAATTAAAACAGATTATATATTTACGAGTTAAAAAAAAGTACTTTTATAATAGAAAGACTATATTTACAATGAGACTATATTTATTTGTTTCATTTACTATTGATTTCGTTAATTTAAAAGTTTTTATAACGGTTACGATTGTCGGTTTATTTCACAATTAAAATTAT